>KE504871.1:641085-659835 GCA_000441515.1 Elaeis oleifera
CTCTCTCTCTCTCTCTCTCTCTCTCTCTCTCTCTCTCTCAATCAAGCGAGGTTTTTGTGATTTCTCGTCCATCTCATGTTAATTTAATCCAATTGGTTGGGAAGCAGTTCACAGTTCATTTCTATGGCTTAGAGAAACTTTCACACTGTAGGCAGGTCAAAAAATTATGCACGTCTCTACACCTGGGGAAGAAAATCACGCTCATGAACAGTTCTCCACATGGCACGCCCCTAATTAATTGGTGGTGGCATTGGGTTCAGCACCTTGGTCATAGGTTGGTCTATCTGAATTACGTGCAATTATTGCATAGATATATATATATATATCCAGGTCAAGGTAAGCCTCAATTCGCGTACTTTGTGCTACGATCTCGTTGACACTGATGTTAAAGTAGCTGCTTGCTACATATATTTAAGCCCTACAGGACAATATTAGATGGTCGAAGCCATCATCCTTCTGACTTGGAACAAAATAAAGGAGAAAAGCAAACAAAGTGACGTGATCTCGCCATTCAGGTGATCCTCGGTAGTTTACTGTTTTAGATTTGCCAAGTGATTTTTTATTATATAATGGCAAGGAGGTGATGACTCCGCACTTGCCAAACTGGCAAACGGAAGAATAAACTTAGAAGTGGAAGGGAGAGTGCGGTATGGTAATGCCCCAACACATAGGTGACGGTGCTGAAAATAACACGCATGAAACAAACTATGAGTGATAAAAAAAATGCATTAAGATTCTGAGGACTTTAAAAATGCATTAAAATCCTGAGGAATTTTCACTAGATAGTGTTAGCTTCTTTATTTTTTCTTTCTTTCTTTCTTCCATGCATTCACCTATTTTAGGGGAATCAACTTCAGTGAACTTCCCACACAGTTCTTGTTCTTGCTGATCAGTTGTTTGCTTGTATGCTTTTCGAGAGTCGAAACGCTGTTGGATTTGTATTTTCATCAGCATGTATGATGATCACCGAAGAAGAATGTAGGCACGAATCATGTAGAATTGGTTGGTAGTTGTTGGATCTAGCTATAAGCCTTGAGCCAATCGATCACCATTTTGGATTCACCCTCAAGCCAGACACCAAGGCTTAGGAATTCTTAACTTACCGCAATGTCTACACTCATTCAGGCAGCTCCCAACTCATGTTGTTAACTGATGCTGAGAGAAAACTAATGCAAGAGATGTTACTCTGTGATTATTGCGGACACATGCAGTTGGATGCAGCCAGGAGTACTTATCTTTTATTCATGAAATTCTCTTGGATTCACCAGATGTCACGTTGCATTATGGTATCTGTACGCATTGGTACGCCAATCATGGAAGCCAAATTCGGTACCCAAAACCAAATTCGCTTGTAGTTGTGTATCAGCTTATATTGAAGCATGTGTCAAACACATCTGAGCCCCAATGAGTACAAGTTCAACAAACTCAGCGAGGGTCTTGCATGCTTAGGATATACCTAGTCTCTCTCTTCCTTCTTCCAAACAGTCCCGAACACCTTACTACAACATTTAAACTGGATTAATTTAATTTGCTGTAATACAACATTTACACTACATAGACGCTTTGAATGCTTTCTTGAAGTCGTGACCGCCTATCACAAGATAAGTGGCATGAGGCATGTACTTGTCGGCCTCCTTACCTTTTTGATATGGCAAGATCATGAGATTCATGTATCATCTTCCTTACCATCGGATCCTGGAGCCTTGAAGGTCCATCTATACTTTTCTCACTATGTTTGATTCTGGTTTACAATTGTTGATCATAACAACATCTAGTTAGCCTTGCTATAGTTTAGCGCACAGTCAATATGTACAATTTTTTTTTTAACTATCCAGAGAAGCTCATATTTTGGCATATGATGTGCTTGAAAAATGAAAATTCCTAGCCGGAACTTGATTTCCTTGAACTCAATTTAGTGCTTCACACGTACGCTTGCATGGACACAAAATTATCAATGCTTGACTGCACCTGCTGAACGTCCCTCCAAAGAAACTACAGCCCAACCATAGCCAGCAATGAACCCAATAATTCACACCAACGTAGGGTTAGGTCTGGTTCATTTTTAGTTTGCAAATTAATATGATTTTATGTTATCAACCTACACTATAATTTATGCTAACCAAACCTAATATTTATCAGATAAAGTTAACGATGCTAAACCTCACCAAAAGTAGCGCATCCAGTTTTGATTCCTAAGTCAAGCACGCGAGCACAAGGATCCCATTAATGTCAACCGCGGTGAGAAAAACATAATTAAAAAAAAAAAAAGGGAAATCAAGATACCCACACGATAAATGAATTGATTAATGCCCCTGGAGACTTAGGCGGACAGAGAGTTATGTCTCTATGCAAACTCTCTGTCTGCTCTGGCTTCTAAAGACCTCTTTGTTCCCCAAACAAATCTGGCTTTTAGGAAAGACTTGAATTATTATATATTAGCTGCATTTAAAAGAACTGGACCCATGTCCTGTATTATTTTGACGTTTTATTGCACTGTGTCCAACTGAAGAATCTCTGAGCGAGGGCCCTTCAGGTATTATACAAAACCCTTTGCTTCAGAAGCCTTGATGTTATTAGCTATTTTAAAATGCAACCCTGGTCATCCCCATGCTTTAAAAGATCTAAGTTTGAAGTTCATGGGCCCAAAGGATCATTGGGATCAAACTCTAAATTAACCACTTAAGAACATTAGAGGGAAGAAAGGCAATGGGGTCGCGCACACGAGTGGGGGACCTAAACCCTGAAAACCAGGTCCCTGAAGGGCCTGAACCCTTTAAATTATTCATCACTTCCTATGTACTTATGGGACGTTGCGGCTTAATGTATCTTGTAATGAAGACAAGAATTGGAGCCACAAAGCTGAACTCCCACCCCACCAAGGATCCCAGTGGATGATGATGTGGCCACTGTCTGGTCCACACATGGGAGGGCCCCATGAGTTAGCTGGGCTTGTCTAGGGCACAGGCCTTCACTCTTGGCTTTATTAACCCACCCTTCACAAAAGGTTGCATGTAGAAGGAGGAGAATTAGCGTGCTGCACGTCTGTGGTCTCTGGACTCCGCTTGGTCTCTTTGAATATTATTTGGTGCGGATCCAGTCGACTTTGGAACGCATGCTAGAAGATCTTTTGTTCTTTTTTGGAGGACACCACAATATACCTCATTTCTTTTAACTTTTTCAGTTGTTAGAACATGGCTAATAATTCTTAACAACCAAACTCAAACAGTTACATATAATTTTATACCTCTAAGCAACTTCTTCTACCTTTCTTGAGAGAAAGATGGACAAAGCCTGTTTGATAGTTTCTTTTCATTTGTTTTGTCAATTTTTCTTTATGTTTATGTATATGTTTAAGCAATGTTTGTATCTTCAAGCATTTGTTTATGTTTATTGACAACATAATTATGTTCCATCGCGGGTCGAAGGGATAAATTAAGCTAGAACTTTCAATTGATCGCACAATCCTCCATCTTGTTGTTTGAGATTAATAATGATAGAACACCACCAACCATTTAATATATTCTCACATGAAGGCTCTATATCGGACACTTGGAAAACCGCATCCAAATGCAAGATCTGATGCAACTTCTAGGCTACTGGCCGGTTTATGTTGCAACTACATGTGCTTGCAAGTAATTACATCTCAGAACAATACTCCTTTTACTCTTTTTTCAAACTCAATCCTCAAGTTTTCAGAAAAAACTTGTAATTAGATTTAGAAACTAAGGCTACTTGAGGGAATTGGTTTGTCAACACAAATCTTGCAATGCTTTCATTAACAAAAAAAAAAAAAATTAAAACACAAATCTTGCATTCTGTTGCTAGAGAAGTGGCCAGATATTGGCGAAATGCAACCAGGAAACTAGTTGGCATGTGTGATTAGCTAAAAATGTCTGAGGACGGCATGCTCTACTACCCCGTACAACATATTTAATCAGGTCAAACCATTTGCATCTAGAGAGTGGAAAAAAGAAGAAAATTACGATCAGTTTGACAAACAGAACATGATTTTTCTTGGTATGACGTTCGCCGTCCATGCAATGTTTGGGCACCTTATAGTCATATTCTTATTTCCAAGAGAAGAAGTCATCTGATTTCGTGTCCCTTGATCCACTTAAAAACTTAAACCACGTGAGGCAAGATACTTCTGATGTCGTAGATCTGTGCGTTCTAAGCCCTACATATACAAAAAAAAAAAAGAACGACATGGAGGTCCCCATGTTTCGACTATTGACCCAAACTCCGTTATGGTATTATTATTGTTATCGCCATGATTTGGTTTATTTCTTTGTGAAGCTATGCATGGAATCTTGGATGATTAAGCTAACAGGCCTTACTTGTGGGATTGTGTCCACTGGAATTTGTTGATCGTTTCAAAGGTTTTATGGACTAGCTAGGGAGTCACATCTATCATAGAATGTGGTTCTATTTTTGACACTCGGATTTACCCTTCTCTCTTCGTTGTGAGTCACACTCACCTTTTAAGGTGCCCACACAATCAGTAGGATTCTAATCGAATAGAGTGCCGTAAAAGCACTTTGAGTCTGTCTTGACTATATGCTTTCTTTCTCTTCTAAGGTCGGTCGGTCTAAGAAATCTATCAGGCAAACTAGGTGACGCGTGGACTCTAGAAGAAAGGGACCCAACTCCCGCAATAGTACAATGTATGTGACCCAAGAGTCTATGTATAATTAATACATATCTGATTTTATCAACTTTAATGTTTGTCAGTTTAGTTAATATTTATATATTTTGATGCAACAATAAAATTCATTTGTAACAAATAATTTTGTTGACCGGTTAATTGATCACATTCCATTTATAAAATGAGTTGAATTGATATTTTCTGGATATAACAAGATCATTTTATTCGAGTGAATAGGTAATTTTTAACAGAATTGACAAATTTTATGGCTCATCTTTTAGTATTCTCTTCTAGACATTCTATTCAAGCACCAGTCATTTTCTACTCCTACTTCTACATTGGATGGCTAATAAAACTCAAAAGGATTGCTTATTAGGAAAGCCTCTTCAAAACCGATGATGATTGATAGTTATACAATGCATCGTTCTTCTATTTTTTTTCTGCCTCACCACAAAAAAAAAACTATACAACTATGAATATGTTGCTAGTTTGTCCTATATTGATCGACGCAATACATGGTTGATGCGAGACAATATACATGGTTATATTGATCCTCATGTACTCTTTTCATTTGAGATCTAGCATTTTCATTGGACTAAATCTACTGGTCTATATGGGTTATAAAGGAATCTGTCTTGATTCTATTTATAATTTAGAATGTCATTGAAAAATTAGCTAATATATATTATTCATGTTCTCTATGTTTGTATAAGTATTCAGTATTTATGGGGCCCTTGCCATTTCATTTGGGAAGCATCCTGGTTATCTTACCTTGGAACAACCTCCTTTGCTGATATGAAACTTTCAACTAGTCAAAAGATGGGACCATGATACATTTTATTAATGCACCTCTTGGTTCCCACTATTCTGATTAGGGGTGCAAATGGATCAGATCAGATCGGATCAAATCATGAGTAACTTCGATCCGATCCGATTTCTTGATCAGATTTTAATATTGGACTCAAACCCAATCCAATAGAAGATCGGGTCGGATCAAATTGGATCCATAGTTAAAATTTTGTCCCATTAGTTCATTTGGATCAGATCGGAACCATATATAATTCGGTTCCAACCTAAAAATTTGGATTCGATTCAAATCCAAATCCAAATCGAATCCGGTTCATATAATAAGCTAATATATGAGAAGCTATGACAAAAAAATAAACATTACTTTATCTTGACTATTAATTTATAAACAATCCATAATTTTTGACTACTAAAGCTCAAATATTATTTAAAATATTTTAGTATAAAATTTTACAGATAAACAGGTGCTATTAAATGTTATAATGACTTTGATACATTACTATTAAGAACTAGCTAAAATATAACTACAATCCAAAAAAAATACAGGAACCAACTCGAAGATCATATTTGTATAACCTCTCTATCATTTCCTAACAATTGAAATATTCTTTTCATTTTTAATATAGTGTTTGTTCCGTAATCTAAATAAATAAATCAAACAAACAAATATATTGATGATCTTCTTCTTAATAGTATTTACAAATGGATCGGGTTAGATCGGATTCAATCCAAATTCGGTAAATCTAAATTTGATCTAAAAATTAAATAGATTAATTTAAAATCTGATCAGATCCTATGAATCTTTTAAAATGCAGTGGATCGGATCTAAACGGATCGAAATGGATGAGAGCATGAATCAATTCAATCCTTTGCAGTCTTAATCTTGATCAAGCCTTCCACGTCAGCCGGAAGGCAGTTTCATGCGAGGCAAGTAGCACACTAATAAAGATGGGTCAGGATGCATTTATTCAAAGTCTTCCCCACGCGAAAAGGCCACGGCTGCGCTGGACGACAGGATCTAATCCACGCCCTCTCGGATAGTGGAAGCCACGTCACGCCCACATGCGGACGACAGGCAAGTCGAGGCGAAGCCGTGCCGGGCGTGACCGGCGGGTGTCGGGAGGAGCCCACCGGCTCGGTCGGTCACCACTCCAGGCTGCCTTCCAGTCTCGGGACAGCTCCCCGTACGGCCCGTCGCTGTGCCTGCTTAGCTCCCCATTCTTTGCTGATTTAGATAATGTAATCTAATGAATATGTCTAAATTACTCTGTGATTCCGAGCGAATTCGCCTGACCATGTTTGCATCTTGCACTCCTCCTTCCCATGGTCAATAAGGGAAATACAATATCTAGCGTTATAATAACTTATACTTACCCGATAAACTAGCATGTCCTATCCTTTATATCCGGAAATTTGGATGACCGGAATAAGTTGGGGTTAAAAATGAAAAGAATAAGGCTGAAGGAAGTCCGGATGAAACAATATAGTTGAATAGATATTGTCCTCTTTGATCTATATTAAATGCCGCATGATTTTATCCTACGTAAAAGGCACATTGCTGAGGAAAACAGGTCCCATCCTATATAAGTCAGAATTTTTTTTGATTTATAATCGATGTGAGATTAAATATATCGTTCTTCCACAACAGTAGTCCTCACTTTGCATGCGTAAGCAGAAGGTAGTTCCCACAGATAATGCTAATATTATGGTCAAGACTCGAATAGTTCGGATGGATCAGTGTTTGCGCTCGTGCGTGCGATGTATTGTCCGTTTTGATCTATATCAAGTGATGCACGATTTTGTTTTATGTAAAAGATGCTTCGCTGGTGGAAAAGAAGGCTCCATCCTATATAAACCACAGTCTCTCTACATTCACAACTGACGTGAGGTTAAAGTAACCGTTCTCTTGTAACAAATAATTTTTCAAATTTTCAAAAAAAAGATATATATATATATATATAAGATATTTTTAGCTTTTCTAAAATCTCAAAGGGTATATTTCTTTGGCATCTCTAATTTTGGTGCTAAAAATTATTGTCAGGCGGAATGAAACTAAATAAATACATTTTATTTGATCTTTTTAATTCATTCATTAACCAAAAAGGGCTCATGAAATGCAAATAAAGCCTTGGTCAATGACCTAAACAGGAAAAAACTATGGATGCATCCAATCGGATATGCCTTGTTTTTTTTTCTTGCTTATTTTGGGCTCTGGAGCAAATTAGGTGACTCAAATCAGGGTCCATAGAGGACATGAAATGATACACAAAAAAGAAGGGTGATCAAGAGAGCATCAAAATGAAGAAAAAGAATAAAGGGAAAGCGAAACAGAGAGAATCTAGTATCACTTGTTCAGAATGGTCAGTAATCATGTTGATCTTCATTGCTACATGTAAGGGGCAAGTGCTATAATGCAATGGTAGACTAGGAACTTAGGGTAGATATTTCTTGGTAGGCCTTTGGACTTACCAAATAAATACACTTCATGGGTCATACATAAAATCGGGTTTAAGCTGTCTTTGTACCTACCTTTGTCTTGCCTGCTCTAATATATAAAAGCATGCTCAATTCTGAATGTCATTAAAGAACTCGTTTATTAACCATTGGTGTTGCAGTCTTTGCGAACATTACAAGTGCAATTTTCGTCCATCCTTAGTGCGCCATGAAAGCGACATGTTGGTTTGCAAATTTAAAATTAGTAGACTCGTAGCTTACAAAATAATCCCTAGACAAATAATATCCAAATTACATATTCTAAATTTATTTTCAATATTTTACAACCACACATCCCTATTGTGCATTTCATTTTCTTGATTACTTTTCTTTTAAGAGGCAGGCATAAGGACAGAATTTTTGTCTTTGAATGGATCTCACTATCCAAATATAGTAAACCTAAAGTTGCAAGATAAATACATAAATAAATTATATATAATCATTGAGTACTTGATCGATAAATTATATTATTTTTAACTAAATATTTATTTTTCTTTTGCCTCCTAGATAGTGCATGCAAAAATAAATGGGAGAATACACACATTCTCTAACCAATATAAAAGTGCTTACAAGTAGACTTTTATGCATCGACGCTATTATTAACCTTGTCATACGCATGTAAATTTACTATCTGATTTTGTTTTTATTTGAAAAGAGAGATGAGCAAGCACCTACTTCCATTTCACAGAGAAAATAAAATGAAATAACTTAAAAGTACTAAACAAATATACACACAAAGACTTAAATGACTCTAATTTCTATGTGTTTCATTTTGATTTTGTTGAAGCTATGAAAATTCTCTCGTCTCAGCCTTGTTTTCCATGCCATCAAATAGGCAAGCATATGTCAGCCATGTTTGAAATTCTTTTTGGTTCCCTTGTCATATGGTAGCGAACAAAACTATTGCCTCAGTCTTCTTACCAAAAAACAACAAATTCATAATAAAAACTTTTCTGGAAAAAAATGTTAATAGATGGTTTGAATCTTTTCTACATAGGTGAGCTTGTTTAGTCATGGCTCTCTTTACATTTATGGCAATAAGAATAGATTTTTGATGGTTCAACATAAAACATTTCTATAGAAATGATCAGAAACCATTTATAATTTCTTCTTAAAACTCTCTGTTTTTCTTAAAATATTCTATTCCTATGCATACATGCTGGGGTTGCAAATCATCAGATAAATGAATGACCAAGCACGTGCATGGCTAGGTGCGTGCTACCGGATATACTTGATCAAGCACATGCATGGCTATGCATTTTATTGATTTTCGATTGCACGTTCTCCATCGTACATATGCTTCGAGATTTATTCTAATTCACTTACATCTGATGCATACAATAATTTCTCACCATTGGTTTCAATATTACATGCACCAGATGCAATTGGACTGTGGAAATTCCACAGTAGATAACATGCCACGTGACCTTTTGTATTAATTTCAATGATTTCTGATTGCGCGCTCTATCGTACATATACTCCATCCTGATTTATTTACATCTGGTGTCTGCAATAGTTTCTCCAAGGCTACAGCATCCACGCAGCTCCCGTGGAAGAAGTGAAGCATGGCTCCATGCTAGCCGCAACGACCACCTAAAGTCTACCGGTGACCGTTCCCCGGTGGGTAGTGTTGTCAATACCTGTCTCCTATTCTACCAAAAAATACCTGTCTCCTATTAATAGCATCCAGCAATAGCCGTGGAGGTGGTCGGCCTTAGCCGTCCGTACTCTTCCCCGTAAGGTCCGTTATATCCCTTAAAATATAAATAATATAATAGGTAGGATGGACGTGACAAACTTAAATACATATAAAATACAAGCATTTACCGCAAGAGCGATGGGTCCGAGGATCGAAGCAGAGCACGTGGACCTCCATAAAATTGCGGTGCGGGAAACTTTCGAAGACCTTTTTTTTCAACAAAAAAAAAAAAACAAACCAACTGCACTGTCACATTACATTGTATTATAAAGTATAAATAATAATAGGTAAAGCATTAAAAAAAATCTTGCAAGAAAGATTGTTAACATTAGCGCAGGGAGAGCTCCAATGTGTAGATATAAAATATAGGCAACCCTTAAAATGGAATATATAAGGTGTTTCATCTGGGAGGGAAGCTGTTGTAGAGGATGAAGTGCCGATTTGCTCTTGGATTTTGATTTTTGGACGTTGGACCAACTCGGTCTAATAATTTATAGGGCTTGAACAGTGCCGATCAACATATTATAGAGGATGAAGTGCTGATTTGCTATAAAAATATACTAATCTGCACGTACACTAAAAAAAAAAAAATACACTTGATATGATCAGGAAGCACCAATTTATTATGAAATATGCTAATCTGCACACCAAAAAAAGAAAAAGAAGGTCACACAAGCTGATTTGGTCAAGAAGCCACCAATGCTTAAGTCAAACAACTTTGGAGACAACAAAAAATGAGAGAACAATAATGTATAATAACCTGAGATGCATAGCTAGTACCTGAGCTTTTTTTCATGGATAGAGAGCTCTTTTCCATTGGAGTTTGACCATCGAAGTTGTTAGTCAAGTGAATTAGAACTATTTCTAGATTTTCTTTCTGAAATAGTTCAAGAATATAAATCCAATTGAAACTAATCTGGCTACGCCACGTATCAACTTGTGATTGGTAGATGAGATCCAGCTACTTCATCATCCCTAAGCTAACTCATGTCTGGTTACATTTTGGTTCCAAAGAAAAGAAAGTGCCCAAATCTAATCACATTACATTGTAATTAAGTTGCTCCTCTTGCCTTTTGTTTTGCAAAAATATATTCTTGATCTCTCGGTGTCACTGACATGGATTAAAGCTTATATGATTGATATAGCAAAAATATAAGAGTAAGGATGATTACCTGATTAGGTTTCTTCAAAACCACGATCACTGTATCATCTATCTGGGGCACAGAATCGGACAGTGTTGATGGTGCTTCCATGAATATAAATATTTTGTAGGATGATTCTAATGGTCTCATCTAGTTGGTCAGGTTTGATAACTAGATTTTCCCCAAACGGTCTCATTGGCTGCTGTTCTTTGGATCGATCAAAATTGTTCATCCAGGTGTACCATATCATTTCCCTAAATTGACACCACCAAAAGTGAGATGTATTTAATCAAGATTCTCTTAATTACTAAATATTTGCTCCTCCACCTAATTATTTCCTTACTGGGCAATACTCACGTCACCTGCGTCTAACATCTAACATTTCCCTAAATTGGTGCCGCCAAAATGAGATGTATTTAATCAAGATCTTCCTCCACTTAATTATTTCCTTACTGGGCAATGCTTACATCACCTACGTCTAACATCTTCGTAATAGTGGCATAAGTTGGGTCATTATGTTTGAATAAAAAGCGTGTGCAGGTATTAGTTATAAGTTTAATCTGCGTTATTTGATAATCAAACAAAAATTCTTCCTTTGGTTTTGTGTGGATCATTCCTTTCCACTATCTTTCCCTTACTTCTACTATTTCAAGAGAGCTCCGAGTACCTGCATTGCTTGTGAGAGGAAGTTGAAGTTGATTTTTTTAATTAATCTATGATTCCTTCTGTTTAAAGAAGTTTATTATTATTGTCATTATTAGGTAAACTAATACATGAGCGCACAGTTTCGGTTAGTGTAGTTACCTTATTTCTATTCTATGGAGTAGAAGTTTAGCGATATATTTACCTAACAATTAAATCATTTGGGACTCCTTTTCTTGAGAAATCTAAAAAGGAATATGTTTTCAAGGTGGAACTCATTGTTGAAGCTTTTTGATAAATCACATATAATCTGTACATTGTCATGTTGTGGGTTCGGTATAGTATTTTCTTTCTTTTCTAACCATTTTTCAGATACAATATAATAATATCATAAATTAAAATAAATAAATTTTGTTATATATTAAACAACGAACTTTAATGGTGGTCAAACAGAGACTCTTACCATTAATGCTGCTGCCAATGATAGCTACCTCTGACTCAAGCCTTCATATAGAAATTTTTATCAATAATAAATGCGTATATTCTTTCTCATTTTTTTCAATTATTCTCAAAATATAATATAATAATATAATAAATCATGATAAATACAAGACTTTAATAGTTAAACTTATGTTGCATGTTAGGTAATAAACTTTAATAAAGATGGTGCATACATCTACATAATAAGCCTAGAGCTCTATTAAATGAAAACTTCCATAATTAATATCAACATGTTGATATCAATATCAACATGACGAATAGAGAATTTTGCATAAGTCAAATTTCCATGTAGAAACTCTGTCGGTATACCAGATTCATTAGAAATATATAATATATTTTTCCGATTGTCTAAGATGACAAAAAAAGTGACACCAACCATGCAATGCTTCAAATTTAGATGTTAAGGCTAGGAGCATGGTCTTCCTTGTGACACGTGCGAATGCTAACCTCTGCTTGATCGCACACCAAGGATTCTCCTGTTGTGATAAATTAATATAAGATAAAGAGGGAGTGAGATTTGTTGCTTAGTTGAACAAAACCATCTAGGGCCTGATGCACCATTGACTTATCCTTAATTTGGCTCTTAGGGACTCGCCATGAACAGGCTTAAAATAAAAGACCCACAATCGGAGCCTCAGGACATTGCCGCGGTCTATGGGGTTCGACCAACACCCATAGATTTTGTCGAATTTGGTGAGTTTCCCGACGTGTCCGTTGTGCCCGGTCGTTTGCATCGCCGTGCCTCGGCATCTTCATTACATACTGCGAGGGTTTTGGTGTTTGATCTGACTTCGCCTGTCCATGCTTCACTGGTCTTTGCCCTCCCACTTCCACTTGGGATCTAAATACCATGAACCCATTTGCTTACGCACACAATTCTCCATGAGTTGAGGTCTCCAGTCATATGATTATATATTACTTAATGGACTGGGATTGGACCTACTTGTCTACTAATCTCTCTAATATTGGTGGTCATTTTTTCATATTTTACTGATATCAAATAATAAACTTTAGGACTGTACTTTTCTGTTGCCTTCAGTCCACCATCCCAAAGTGTTTTGGCCAATACCAACCCATTTTGGTAAAATGTATTTCAAAATGTTTGAGAATTGAATGCTTAACTGTACGGAATGATTCCAAAATAAATGGTCTCTGATTTGTCTATGGTTGGGATTCGATTTAACTATGTGATTCCAGCTAACTTCTTGTAAAACACCGAGGCTATCTCCATCAAGCAATATGCTAAGAAGTCCTGAAGCTCAGGTGCCGTGTTTTGAAAATTGGATGCCATTATTGCAAATATCCAACAAATCATTTCGTAGTTTTACACTCTACCATTTGTTTAAAGAAAAGGCAGCCAGCCAGTGTTCCAATCTTTTACTATTATAGGATCTGGAAGGATCAAATGTATGCAATTTTAAAATTCATCCCATCTGTCGAGAGATTGCTACTGTATTTTAAATCAAAATTGAGTAGTCCTATCATTTTGCCCAGGCTCACAATACCATGTTTACGACCATATTGAAGAAAACAGCTTTCGCCAGGAACCTGTTTTTGAAAAAAAAAGAAGGGGTAAAAATCACACCTTAAAACTAGTAATGTTAAAGGTAGTAAACTTTAATTGTCAGGATAATATGGTATGGTAGTAACACCATCAGTTCGCTCCCATAAATAGCAAATTTTCAAGATTAAGGAGACTTGAATGGTTGATAAATCTCTCTTAAATTTTACATTGTCAGCTTGAATGCTTCTGAATTTCAACAGCCACTTGTCTAACTGACAGCAAGTGTATGAAGCAAATGTATATAAAACTTAGATCATATATAATCTGTACCATATTCCATTTTTGACAATATGGTTATATCAATTTATTTAAGACCTCTGAGATAAGACTTAGTGAATAGTGGTGATGCCTCAAAGCTATTGTTAACCACTCAAGAGTGGGTAGAAGTTGATAGATGAACCCAATGAGAGATACATGACTAAAAGCTGTCATTTCTTATTGAGTGCTTTTGATAATTTTTAAAAAGAAGGGCTTGATGAAATTAATTGACGAACCAGCATAACAACATGGGAGTGACAGTTGAGATGGATTATCCTTGAAATATCAAATAGGCCTGAATGATAATATTTTGATTTTTTTCCGCCTTTGTGCATGGTATTTCTCCATATATAAATATCTATGAGTACACTTCTTCTTTTTTTTCTTAATCTATCCAACCTAATTTATTAATTGTATAATTGGAGAGAACAAGTACATCAAGATAGTGAGGGTCATTTTGAGCTCCCTCATCCTTCTAATTTGCTTAGCCAGGTCTGATAACCATTCCCAATAATATTATAATAATCCTTACTTATTTTAGGAATTATTCTTGCAGAATAGCAGAGTAAACGTATAAACTAAAATCTTGTTTCGTACCTCCATGTATCAGTACAATTAAGCTCCTTTAATGTTGAGTGGGATGTGTTGTTCAAATTGCAATATACATTGATGACCATGGAGTTTAATATTCTACATCCACTAATTGCACCAAGCCCCCTTGTAATCAAATGGCATCTTTGACCGTATGAAGAACTTTAATCCTCCAGATCCAAGTTGTGGGCAAATATCGTTGGATACTTTATCAGCAGAACTCCTAAGCATCATATTACATTGCCAATTGCAGTCGTCCTCCTCATTTAAAAAATATAAAACCAAACTGGTAAATGTAGGATCTATATGTAAGCATGCTTGGTTTGGAAAAAAAAAAAAAAAATAGCATCATATAAAAATATCGACAACCTTTCATGTGTTTAGAGCTCTAGCTAATATAAGAGAACTACGTTTTGTGCAGAGTTCCAATCGAGATAAATATACAAAAATTAAGTTGTTGTTACGCTTTTGACAAGAACCCACGTGAAAATAGAACAACATTTATCCAAAAGAAAAAAAAATCAAGAAAAATATTAACACAATCCGCTAACGTCACCCAAAAACCGCTAAAACTAAAGGTCCGTATAAGCTCATAAGTGCTGATAAGAATGTTTACAGGGAAATGTCTTAGTTGTTATTTCTTGTCATGATTTTGTCCTATTGATACCCTCCAACTAAATGTGAATGGTACATCATTCAAATCATACTAATGTTAACACAAGACAACTTACGTGGCACCCGGAGAGTTAACTGTGTACATCTTCCATTGTACTACTTGGTAAGAGGGATTTTAGCGCCAAATGACCTCCAATCATTGAGTGCCACGAGGGCTCCCACACATTGTGACTTTGTGAGGGGCAAGCGCGTGGTCGGAAGAGAACAAGGCCGGCGGCTCCCTTGTTTCATGCGCCCAGCAAGATTATTTCCATCTTGGCCTTGTTTTTTTTTTTTCCTAACTATACATATTTAAAGTTCGACATACGGCATACTATAAATTCCTCATACTAATGCATCCCTACCAGTCTCGTGACGAAGTTTCTGCCAATTGAGAACGGATTAAAAAAATAGACTCATACAATGTAGCTCTAACATAATTATCTTATATAAGTTGTGAGCCAAACAAATATGCTCTTTGTCTCTTTATAGATATATACAACATCAAAAGAGTCCAAATCAACTACCATTCAGCTAAGCTTTCATCTCATGTAGCCCAGCAAACCTCTGATCCTTCTTGGGTCCATTCATTTTAGGCCTCAGCTACACTCATAACCCGATACGGCAATTAATTAATTATCTAAATTAAGTGAATTTAAAGTTAATATGCAATAGTATATATAAGTTCTCTAAATTAAGTTAATATGCACTTCGATATATTAGTTCTCTAAAGTCACTATTCTTGCTAAGAATTTTACGTTTTCCACATTAAGGTATGTTATCGATGAAAATGCCCTAGTACCATAGGCTTATTGGTCAGTGGACCATGGACTTGGTCAGTCCAATAATATTAAATTAAATATCTAAACACCCATACTCTTACCTTCTTGATGTCATCCAATCTTGCTAATGATCTTTTTTTTTTTTTTTTTTGTAGAAAATGGCCCTGATTTGTTTGATGTATAATATCTTCACAATTTTGAAATGACCACCGAACCATCCATATCTGCTTGATTGGAACTTTGACCATCTTTGTCATAGTTCCACATATTATCAAAAGTCATTCTCTTATTTCATCTAAGTAAATTGACATGGCAGTGCCCTAAACTTGGATTTTGGGTTCTCTAGTGCTCCCCAAATAACCGAATGCGTGCAATTAGTCATCCATCACAAACTATTTAAATGGGTTCCAACAATTGTTAATGGTTTAATAAACCAGGCAAGACATATTATAATGTGGTCTGCTCATCTGTTTGTACATCCATTACTGATTATTGAGACCTTACCTCTGGCAATCAAGGGTTTAACTTAATACATTTGATTAGGATTAAGTATCGGAAGATCCTGCCTATGATCCAGAAAACTCAGCTCAACTTAATTAACATGTCAAACCAGGTTACAAAGGTTTGTGTCAAGCATAGATCAAGATGTTTTTTTTTTTTTTTGAAGTGAGGGGTGAGATAAGATCAGATTTTATTTAAACTCATATAAAAAATATATCCATGTAAATTAGAAAATAAAATGTAAAAAAAAAAGAGAAAATAAAGTTTATAATATAATTTCTATATAATTAGTCACCTATGTTACCATTCAATTAGAAAAAAAAAAAATTGTCGGAACTTCAAATATTGTATTGCACTATGCAACATTAAGCTGCTCTTGATCCGGCCAATTGCATCCCTAATATTCCAGACCTATTCTTTTTTTTTTTCTTTCTTTTGGAAAAGAATATAATTTGACTAATATTTTGATCATGGACTGGGCATTCTCTAGAGCCTTATCTATTATCCTAGGCCATCCATCAATAATTGTTTGTCACTCTTTTGCCACCTGGGCTAGGCGGCGAAATGCCAGCTAGAGGCGGTCCCACCCAACGGTTGGCTTTAAAGTCGCCGTTGAGAGCGAATGCCGGATATCTCGTATCGGACGGCCAGAGATTTGCGGCACCCACCAATTGAATGATACGCATACAGAGAGTCGCGTTCCCCGGGACGGAAAACTTTTGGAAAGCGTTAATACAATCGCGTTACGGTGGCATTTTTCTCGGAAGGGACGCTTCAACGGCACAACGCATCACGACCTCTAACGTTTACTGCTAAATTTCTTCAAAACAGTCCATAAAAATGAGGCAGTGTATCATCACCGTATCTATTTCTTGGATTTCTTAGGTAGCCTCCAACAAAAATTACCCTAATGGCCTTTGTAAGTTGTCACACACGTCAGAATCCTTCAAAGACACCCTGTGTTGTAATGTTTTAACGTTTTATTTTTATTTTATTGAGTTGATATACATAATATATATTAAAATATTGAAAATTTAGATTTTTAAAATAGGTTTTGGTACGCGTCAGTTGAATGAGGACAACAGGAGTGTTGGAGGGGTGAACGTTAGGTGCAGAATCAGAGTTGCCGTTGCGAACTCAACGGAGGTCAAAAAAAAGCAAATAAAAAAAAAAATGATAGGCCCACCCACAGCTGTAAAACATTAAAACAAAGGGTTAGATTAAGAATAGTGCAGTGAGCCAGTGACTTTGGTGACATTGGCGACATTGGCTTTTTAAATTCGCCTGCTTATTTAACTTTCTTATGCTTGTTTAGCTGGTTGGCTCGCGTTGCATAGAATGCTTGTTGTATGTGTATATGTGCGCTATTTGAAGAGATTGATCAACCAATAAGATAATCTAAGATTCCTTTTCAATTTCAGTGTTAATATAATCAAGTGGAAAATTTGATGCTTCCATATGAAAATATAATTAAATGATGTGTGAATGATAATAGATATTTTGATATTTTAAAAAAATATAAAAAATAAATGGAATGAGCAATTTAGATTTAGAGCCTCCATGGCAAATATTATAATACATATAGCTTTTAATGGTCTAACAAATTTTATACAGTATAATTTCTTAACAACAATTCAAATTTCATCAACCCAAGTGATAATATATGGCATTTTAATGTTCGATCCTTTCGAATATTCTTTTCCCGGTGTTCACATTATTCTATTGAAGCACATAAAAAAAGATTAGGAGTTACTTCGGATATCATGATTATGCAAGCCAATCTAGTACTAACAAATTTGGTCTTCTATAATATGCGAAAATTTTAATATTCATATTGATAGAGTTAATGCTAATACAAAGTAAATATATTAAAAATATATTCCATTAAAAATTATGACGACTATACATTTATGGAGGATGGGCTTTGGAGTAATATTGAGTATCACAAATTCGAAATATGAAAACAAGCTCTTTGTATATGAGGTGAAGCATTATACATTTGGCCCTTTTATATTCTATCATGACGGGAACCTCAAGTATAAGAGTGCTGTTATAAGTGTAGCATTTATGCTTATTATCTACGATTTAAACATACATAATTAATAGATTAGATTTATTTAATTTTATTTGAATTTTCACCGGTACTTATTCACATTATCAAAGCCTATGATGAGTTAGGTTATCTCTAAATTCATGGAAGCAAATACTTATGAAATCCAATATTATCATTTTTTTCTATCTTACTAATATCATCTCAACAATTTAAACATAACTTGCAAGTTGCAAGTGAAGAAAATTCTTTAAATTAAGATATTAACTAAAAAAATTAGGGTGAGCTTTAGCATAACAGTCAGATTGCTCCATCTATAATTTGAATGTTATGGGTTTGATATATATATACAGGATGAAAACCAGTCATGGGTTCGAAATGAAGTGACTTTCATGACCTTTTTGCATATATATATATATAT
>KE504871.1:703212-719871 GCA_000441515.1 Elaeis oleifera
TCCTCCTCTCTCTCTCTCTCTCTCTCTCTCTCTGTGTGTGTTTCGCTGCCCTTCGTCGTCCCAAGACTTTAGCTGTGGCCATGGCGTCAGCGATGGCGCCTCAGCCCGTCTGCGGGAAGGAAGCTTTCGGTCTGCTGAACTGCACCATCGAATCGCCTTCGACAGGGCGAAGTGCATCCGCTTCTTGGACGCTCTGCGGAATTGCGTGCTCGAGAAGGTCTCAGTCGAACGTCTTCTTGATTCTTGTTTAGGATGAATTTGCTTTTGCTGAATCGATGGCTATTTCGGTCTTCTTTATCGTTAATCGATGGTTTCTATCATGTTTCCCTGGTTGGTACTGGATTTTCTGGTGCATTTGAATCCATGGATGACTCGTTCTTGATTTACTTGTTAATCCGATACCATCGTGTCGTGAATGCTTCTCGTGCCCTCTAGTTTGCATGACATCGGAGGTTGCTTTTGATGCCTATCAGCATGGATTTTTCTTTACTTACTGTTTAGAAGTCGTCTGGTTTCTTTTCAATAAAATAGTGGCTTGCTAGTATCGGAGAGAAGCTGGGACGGTCGGTAATCTAGGGTTCTGCTTAAAATTTGTTGCTCTATGGATCTATATACATCTGTCTTTCTGCATTTAAAGGTATCTTTTCGGTGCTGCACATCGGTATCTGAGTGATGCAAAGGATAGAGAATTAAGGAGTTAACTTGAAAATTGTCGATAAGATTAAATATGTTGCTTAGCTGTATTCTTGGTTGTTTGGGTTTAGTAGTTTACTGGTGGAATTGATGTTCTTGGTCCCTGTAGTATATTATTAGGTACTTGTGATGAATGATTCCACAATGTTAATTTTCTTTAAAGGGTAGATTATGTGTTGGACGGTTAAATTTGAGGTATTTCTTCCTTAAAATATCCCTTTAAAGACATTCTTTAGTAGTCTAATTATTTCTATTAGTTGTGCCACTAGCACATTGATGTTCCCACTTGTTCGTTCTTGGATGATAAGAAAACAGCCAGGGAAGAAGAAGAGAATAAACTAAACATATGCAATTGTGACAGATATGATACAAAAATTCTGGGCACCTTGGTATGCTCGCTCCCACATATGTTGTGCCAGAACTCATAGATTTAAATAAAAGATGATATCAAATTTTATTGAAGGCTAAATTTTGTTCAAAAAATGTCGTTCGGAAAAACAGGCTCCTCTCACAATGGGAAATTAAAAGATTTATCAAATTTCAGCCGGAGTCTAGACTTTGTTCAAAAATAGCTGTTCGAAAAGCAGGTCTCTACAAAAGTTATGGCATGTAGTAAGTTGTTAGTCAAAAGAGTTAAAAGGTTAATATCAAATTATTAGGCCTTAAAGGTAATGTAATGAAAAAAGGGTGTCAAACTTCTGTCCTGTCTCTTAAGATTCTATATTTGTCTTACCATGGAATAATCATGCCTGATTTTGTGGAGAGAGGACTGTTATTCTTGCATTTCTGATAGATAATGAATATGAGTATTATTGAGAATTTTTGAAACATATTTTTCTTAATATCATTTGTATCATCATGGTGAAATTTGTGAACAGTGAAGGATTTTTTTCCTTGTTGTTTCCTCTGTGCCTTAAAAGTGACGCAGCTTCTATAAAAATGTTAGGTTCAGTTTTGAATTATTCTTCTGACATCTTTATTTAGTGTTTATAAAGTAGTTATATATGGTTTTGGCCCTTATGGGTCAAACTGTTTGATGTAGAAATATTTGCCACCATTGCTTGACCTAACTAAGCTTTGTTTGGAATAGTCATAATTGAATTGATCCTCTGCTTTGTGTCCTTTGTATCAATAATTTATATGAATGCAATTATGTTCCTTATATGTTGGTCATTATCTTTTTGGCCAAAAGTGAATAAGATAATTATTTAATGTATATCTGTTGGACTTTGGGAAATGCTAGTTGTTGCAAACATCTGAATCTTTTGCATTTTATTTCATTGTTAAAGACATTTTCTCCATTCGATATCCCTTCTCGTTAGTATTTTTAAATTCTTTTATACTTGATTGCTCATCTTATTCTACACTCATAATTTGTCCTTAGAGTCTTTATCTTCATTATCTGAGCAATAGTTATCATTTTTGCTTGTAGTCTTGCTGCAATGATAGTAATTCCCCCTTCTTTCCATCATGGATCTATAGCCTCATATTTGTGACATCTAGTGCCCTTCCTTTTTCGGTTCATCTTTTATATTAGTAACTTGCCCCTGTTTGGTCAGTTTTTTAGAAGCCAAATTATTTCTGGTAACCCTTGTATTTGCTCTGCTTTATTTGAGAAAGCTTTATTTGATTTCTCAAATAAATGTCCTTCACGCATTTCTGATGCATAATTAGTTTTCCAACATCTATAACTATTATTGTTGACTGTAGGTTAAGATGCATAAAATTCAGTGGATGTCATAACAGGCCAGTGAACATTTTCATATTACTTGAAGAAGTGAAGGCTCTTCGCCTGTCTCTTAATTAATAAGACCAAATTAAGTGCTCCTAATGTGGGGATCCTGCTGGAGCCAAGTCAACCTATTTATCCAGCATTTAGATGAACAAAACTTTCTTCTTATCACCTTATAACAATGTTTTAATGCTTAGCATTTTTGACAATATGTCAATTGGTAATAGTATTCTGGGACTGGAACATTTTGAAAATATTGCTTCCTTGATGTCAAGATGAAACCAAACTAAGCCAATAAAAAAGGTCAAAATTACAATTCATGTTCCTTATTTGTTTCATGATTGGGATCGAGTGCTGTCTTATACATGTAATTTGACAAGGTTAGGGAACTTGAACTAGCAGGTAAATGACACAAGCAGGGATTACTGGACCAGAGAGAGAAGTGCTGATTCTCAGCGAGTTGTTAGCATGTCTTTGCCACTGCAAGTTCTGTTTGTAAAGACAGCCGTTAGAACTTGGGTGACTCATTAATTAAGCATCTTTTATTATAAGCATACGAGTCTTTTGGAAACTAAGAACTTCTTTTGGTGGAGTTGAGTGAGAAATGTGATTACAATTTTGTTGGAAAAATTCAAAATTAATGCATTGATACTCCCGGCACCTGTCATTCTTTTCTCACTTTATACCGCAACTGAAGCTGTGGCTTATGTGGACATCTGAATCTGATATGAAAAAATGACTGCCTCAGTGAACTTCTCCACCAAGAAATTTTTTCAGCTATGTATATTTACCACGTGTGGGGCAAACTGAGTTACGTTGTATGACAAATTCTTTAATCCGAAATCATGTTTTTTCACTGGTGTCTTGCTAACCGAAGGTTTGCTGATGTACATATATTTTTCTTTTGTGCAGAAAGTGAAAAAGTTTTCGTTGGCTGGACAGAGCTATGGAGCAGAGGTTCCAAAAAGCAAGGACAAGCTTTGAATTTCCATTAATAGGACCACCAATAGAAAATCTTCTTGCATTTTTTTCCTGATGACTAATTCTACTGTCATATTCTGAGTGTTGGCTGAGGTGTATTGGTGGGAAATGTTGCCACCAAAAGCAAAGGGAAAAAGAGAGGGATTTTACAATTACTTTGCTTATCAATCCAGATCTCTTTCTTCTGACTTCAATCAGTTTCTTTTGCATGAAGATATCGCTAGTTGAGCAGTTATAGCTCTGAAACCTGGATATATTGCAACGCTTATCACTGGATTTGGTTTAGGGCATGAGTTGTGATTTTTGGTTGCTAATTTTCCTGTACTTTGAGTTGCTTATGAGGGACTCGATGGGCTAGTCTAAATTCAATCCAAACATGTGATCTTGGAAAGGGTCATCCTAGCCGTTGGTCTTTCTTCTACAAAAAAAAAAAAAAAATTGTTTGGTCTGCTTGGATGCCTGGTAACTTGATATCAATTGCCCTGGATTCCCTAGTGATATGGGAATTCACTTGTAGATGATCTTATGTTTGTTAGGTATTTTGCATCGATTACTAATGTATACATGATTAGCTTAAAGATGAGTGAAATTTGTTTGAGTGGAAGATGTAAATGTTAATTTCTAAATGTTTGTATTTTAACGTTCAAGCATGTCATTGATATGATTAAAAAGGGTCTCGATACAAGGTGGCGGATGTTGCTTAACCTTTGGCTGACTTTCTATGGTGGCATGATCGCACTTCCAGACGGATGAGTGCCATGGGATCATTCTGGAGAACCGAACCGCCGCTGCTCCTGGCTATCCGTAACTACAGGACTGTCCCCCTTCCTGCTATTAGAACGGTCTCTTGATTCAAGAGTAGGGAGACCCATTGTCGCCCGGCCTAGCTGGACTCCCCTGCAGCCCGCAGGGTATATCGACGCAAAGCCATATGGTATTTGTTACTTCCAGAAAGAACGAACTTTGAACCTCAAGTAGAAGAGATGTGATGAATCTTGGATTCTTTCTTTCTCCTCAATCTTGTAGTGGTGCCCCCGAGAAGGTCGTGCCACCAAAGGCCTCGCCCACCTCCGCCCCCATCCTTCTCCCACATCCTTCCACGACTCCTCTCCGCATCTCGTTTACAAATGGTAAGCTAGGGTCTCGATAGCAGTAGCATATTCCCTCCCACCGTTTGAAGTCGAGAAAAAAAATCCCAACAGCAGCTAGATTTCTTTTGTATTCCCAGAGGATTTCTTTCTCTTGTCTCACTGCTTTCTGGTTCGAAATTTCAGCCCTTTCTTCTTTCTTCGTGCAGCTTAGCTTGGTACTCTGAACCAGTGACCATGCCGACATGCGAGGCCTCGTCTCCGACGCCGACCTGGGCTTCGGCGACAGAGCCATCCCTGCTGCTGGAGCTGCCGTCCTCGTGAATCTCCTCGATGTCGCTGAGGTATCATCCCCATGTTACTTGAGTTCTGGTTACTACCCTTTTCTTGTTTTACAGGTTTTTCTTCTCGAGAAATTTTTCTTGTTTTAAAAGTTCTGATAATCTTGAGCGCGTCATCGCTGTTTTATTCGTATTCTTGAATCTCCCTCGCAAGATAAACAATATAGTTCTTGAATTTTTGACAGCGTGGATTTTTTCCCCACTTGCTACCTCTTATCACAGAGTCACTCATTCTCTCCTTTTGATGTTTTATTGTCCTGAAGTACTTATTCTACACTTTACAAGGATCAACATTTTCTTGTCTAAAAAGATGTCTTCTTGATAAAATCTTTGTTCAAAACATCTTGAGCATTAACTACTTTTTGAATGTTCTTGAAACTTCTCTCCCCAAAATTTTTTTGAATCTTTCACAATGTAGATTGATCGTAATATTTATGATGGGTGTGTTTTCGGAATATCCAGGTGTTCTTTGATTACTGATCGTTTCACATCACAATGCCTTGTTTAAAGACTGCAAAAGAATTCCACAGGATAACCCTGAAATGGACAGGCTTTCACCAACACTTTTGTATTTTTGTTGAAGCTCTGGAAAGATGCTTTCACAAAAACTTCAATTGGAATTTTGTCAAAGCTCTGGATCGATGAAAGAAGAAAGTGTGGTTATTGTTCCTCGGATTGACCTCTCAGATTTCGATTTGTGAAAACTGAGGCATCCCCCTGCCATTGTACCCCTTCCAATTATTTCACCTGCCTTTAAACTGGGTGCTTGATGTGGTGATGATGAATGTGATGGTGTTTGAATATTATCATGGTTGTATCTGAATGGGTCCTTGTGAGCAATGTTCATAGAGATATGAGTTACTAAATGAGATGTTTAGAGTCAACAATGAGTTCCACGTCTATCAAACCAAGGGTCCTTGTTGTATTTTTGTTCATTGCTACTGGTAGTTAAAAAGGAGGAAGAAGGAGGGACTATTTGCCAATTTCTCAGGAAGTAGAATTTCTTAAAAAACACTACATGCCAAAAGCAATTTCTTGGGAAATGGAATATAAAACAAATTCTTTAATTAAACAGATTATGCTGAAATCAAGTTTAACAATTTTGCTCTCTTCTGCAGATCTGCAATCACTTGCGGCCAAATGCAGTTCATATTAAAACAAATTTCTGCCTGCAAGATCCTTGAGCTTTCTGCAGGAACTTTTTAGGATTCCCCCTATTCAGCGTAGGACCCTCTGAATACCAGTATTTGTTTTTGGTTCTATTTATTTAGCATCTAGATGATAGGATCTTCCTTTTGGGTGTATGAAATTGACCTGCTTTCTTGTCAAGAGGCTAATTACTATATCTTGCATTTTGGAGGAATGTTTATGTAGTCTTATTCTTTGACTGGCATAGCAGGGCAGTTTAAATCTTGCAAGTGTTTTATTCTTTTCCACTTCTTGTTTTGGTTCTTATAATTCTTTAAATATAAGATTTTATGTTTCAAATGTACTCTGTAGATGTTGTTTCCTCAGACTGATTCTGATGGATTCCATGCCTATTTGTTTCAGACAAGCTTGCTGGCACATGCACCAGGAGTACCGTATAACCTGTCACAGCAACATGCTGTAAGCCGTATGTTATCCCTGGGCTAAATTAGCTTGCTGAATTCTTCTATTTTTTTTTGGGGGGAGGGGGGGGCGCATTTCTAAATAAATTTGTATTTGTAAGAGAATATCTTGAAGGCTGACCTAAATTATTGGGGAGATTTGTTTGTGATGAGGTAACAAGGAAAGTGCAAGCTTAAGTTTTTATAATAGGATCAAATGAAAACATGATGACTTGGCTAAATTATGCGTTTCTGAAAATATACAACTTTTGTACAAACTTCTTTCATGCTGTTTGGAAATATTATCAGCTTCAATTTAAAACTAAACCTGTTGTTAGCATTTCACTGCTATCACATGGAATATTTCTGTAAATAATAACTTCGCTATTCATTCTAGGTGGGTCCCCTTCCCTTTATAGCAAAGAAAAGAGAAAAAAAAAATTCGCTATCTGGTATATCTGACACCGCTTGCTTTCATGCTGCCTATTTTATTTTTGCTGCTGGATCTATTCCCTGCCTTTCAATTAGACCTACAGGTTGTGCCTTTTCGCTGACTCACATACTTTATTGAAACCACATGGTTTAAAATAATATATCAGATTGGCACTTTTGGTTGCTATTCAATTGTGCAACCCGGGTGGAATCCATGCTTCAGGGTCATTTTGTCCTCCTGGCTGTTCTTGGTACAAAGTAACACTAGATGTATTCAACAAGGTCGTAGACAGGTAAATGAGGTTATTTGCAGTCGTGGCTAGTTGCATAAAATATCTTTTATTTCTTTTTACTTTGTGGGTTTTATGTTCAAGTCTCTTTCAATTATATTTTTGCACTAAGTTATATATCAACATGCCAGTTTGTGTATGTTTTGTGTCAATCTAATAAGGAACGTTTACAGAAAAGATTTGCAATGCTGTGGAGGGGTATAGCATTTTTGAATGACTCTAAATTTCTTTGTCTGATTCTGAATAATAGTATAGCATTTTTTGAATTTGTTTAACTTTTGAAATGCTCATGCTTTTGAAACCTTTATGCATAAACAATATAATCTCCTGAAGTTTTTATTTCCATTTTTTATTAAAGATTGTAGGGATTTTGGTCCACAAGTCTATGCTAAGTGAAGATAATATTGTACTAGGTTTCTTCTGTTGAGATTGGTTTTTTAAAGGATTCATACATTAGTATATTCCATGAAGCATTGATGCAAAGGATGAAGGACATCCATTTCCTCAATCTGGCTAGATGCTAGTGTTTTTTAACATGTGTATTTCTATTGTTGGGATAGGGGAATGATTTTCCCGGGTGTATCTTTTAGCAACAACTGCACATCCCCACTTGTCATGCTGCATTAAAATTAATTCATTATCATGTGTATTTTTGAGGTTTTCTAATATGTATGTGTACTAGTGCACGAGTTCTGTTCCATAATTTGGTACTGCAATTTTCTAATGTTGGCTTGGGCTTATGAATTATAGGTCCCATACTTTTAAAAGAAGATGTTTAACTCAGAGCGCTTTTGTCTGTGAGGATTTTGCATCCTAATCTGCATAACTCCATGTGACCTATACATCCTGTTGTGCATGCCTTTCCATCCAAATATGTCTTATTGATTCTCTCTTTTGACTAATGGTGTCTTGTCATGGATATTGGTGTTTTATTTATAAGTTAGATACTATCATGGTCAAGGTTTTACATCCCAGTGGGACAGGAAGCATCCCAGCCCTCCTATCTTGTTTCTGTGAGAAAACGGGATCGAGATAGGGTCAAGACTCTGAAACCCATCCATGTAGAGAGAGAAGAAGAAATAGGAAAAAAAGAAGGAGAATGAAGAAAGGGAAAAGGTGAAAGGAAGAAGAAGAAAATGAAAGAAAGAAAGGAGGAAGAAGAAAACAAAGGAAGGAAAAAAGAAGAAAGGAAAGAGAAAGCAGAAGAAAAAAGAAAAAGGAAGTAATAAGAAAGAGAAAGAAAACGAAAGGAAAGAAAAGAAGGTAGAAGAAAAAGAAAGAAAAGAAGGAAGGTAAGAAAATAAAGAAAGAAAGAAAAAAATAACAAGGGGAGAGAGAGATACTGGATATCTACTGAGATAGCTGTCAAGACGGGATAGGACAGCAGGGCATCGCATTCCATGGAGATACCAGGACACCTCTGTCCCACGGGATTTCAAATTTTGATCATGATATCTATGATTGATTTGTTTTAACAATAGATACTTAATTATGATGCCATAAAAATAGATAATACAATATGTTATATCAGCAACAGGTACATAGAACTGTTCCTTGAGAAGACAAAATACTTGTCCACGGTTTCCCAATAATGACATCCATTCATCAGAAATTATGTTTAATCAGTATAAGATAAAACCACCATGGTAATTTGTTTTCACTAAATATGCTTAAGAAGGATGCCACAATAACTGATGTTAGATTTACATCAGAATTGATACTTCAGTGTTCCCTTCATATTATACATTGTGATATCAGAAACATTGATAAATAACTCGTTCTCTTTGTATTTCTTGTCACTGTCTGCTGTGCACCTCTGTCATCATCCCTATTCCTGTTGGCAGTGCATTAGCCATCTTACTGGTAATTATTCATGAAGAAGTTTTCAAAGCATATGAATTTTAAAGACTTTCTGGACAATCTTAGTAAAGCAGTTCAGTTCATATTTTACCCATATACATTTTTGCTGGTTGTGATTGAATCTTGCTTGTTTCAGTACTCTTAAATGCAATCACAAGAATAAACTCTCCAGTCACCATGTGCATTAACTGGTAGAATGATTATCAAAACCTTTAGAAGACTGAACTCCATGTGCTACCATATCAAGGACCTGCTTGAGTATATGTTGATTGAATAGATGACTTGTTTGCTTTGTTGAATTGTGTGTTTTTTTTTCAAACCTGCTATATCTTAGAGTAAACACACAAGACTGCCTGTTTCACTGTGGATCCATGCCTTTTCTCACATTTTTCCTGATCTCTAACAGGTGGGATATATTTACCATGTTATGACATATTGTGCAACTGGTTGAAGGGTTGACAGTCCCCAGTTCTCCTAACTTAACGCCTTATGCTTCCCTGGTTGCTGGCTTGACTGCATGCTCATTAGCGTGCATGGCTTGCTTTCCCATTGAGCTGGCATGCATGCGGGAACATTTCTCATGTTTACAAATTTCTCAGTAATGGAGGATTTATTCCAGCTTAAGTAGACAATTTTGCATAATCGATGCTTGCTAATTTTTAGTTACTTCAGCAGATGATCATTATCTGTTGATGACTTGGGTGAGTTCCTTCTATTCTCCCTTCAAATGGTACTTTTTGAGGGTTTTAGTAGAAAGGTTCCAAAAGTTTTTAAGATTTTTCTTGCTTGTATGTCCTCCCTTTGATCGTCAAAAAACCACAGAAAGATTTGATATTTCATGCTAGGATTTCTCCTCGAAAGTTGAAACTTGCTTGATCTCCACTATTTACAGCTCTAGTTGTAGCCAAATAAGCAAATGAAAAATTCACTTGTCATGAAATGAGTTCCTTATGAAATCAAGACCCATTCCCCTTCCAGTCAAGTGTCAGAGGCTCTTAGGCAATGCCAGACAACCTTTACACACTGGTGGACTATTCAATATTTCTAATCCATATATTTCACTACATTAGTCTTCCCATACAGCTAAGAGATTTGAGATTTACCTGGAGTTATAGCCATCTTGTTGTTTGGCATATGCCCCTTTTACCAGTTCTTGATTATGTTTCTTCTGGGAATGAGTTCTTGACAATGTTTTTTAGATGGATGTATCTTGTGCCAGTTATTTCATATCTTGGTGAGGCCACTTTCATGGGCTTATGACCATATGGTCAAACATATCTTCTCTGTCCATTTCCTTTTATTGATGTGGTCTCAAGTCAATGCAATTTCTTGGTTTTAGGTGAAAATGTAATTACATTCTGATCATTTGAAAAGCAAGACATTAAACTTCTGATATTGTAAGTTCTTAAAAGAGGAAGATGACTGCTGTATATATTAGATTCTATTAGAATGCGTTCAAATTTGTTGTTTCCTTGCTTGAAGAGCTACTTGATAATCATGGATTTGACCTTTTTTTCGCCCTTTCCTAGAACTGAACTCCCTCCAAAAAACTTTTACAATCACTTTGATCAGAAAATCTGGTTATAACTTCAGATTTTCAAGGGTGGTCTGATCCCAATACCTACATGTATTAATACCCCTCCAATTCGTTCTCGTTATCTCAATCTATCGGAAAATCTAAGGCCATCTTACTTTCATTTTTCTGGCAAAGAGTTCTATCACTTTGAATTTTAGGACAAAGCTCGGTGCTTTTTTTCTTTTTTTTAATACTGGTATAGAATTATGATTTTCCAATCTATTATCTTTTTTGAACTAACAAATTTCTTTCCTCCATGTTCTTTGTATTAGAGGATCCAGGAACCTGTTCTACTGTGACAGACATTTGAAGAATCTTGAACTGGAGCGAGGCTCCCAGGGATGTGGAAACTTCACTTGGCATCCTCTCACCACACAGAAAATTACATTGAGAACCATACGTCATGTCTTTAAATTTGTGGTTATTGTTAACATGTTTCAAGATATTATTGGAAAAGGAAGATACTAGCTTGGCCACCTAGACAAGCCCCACATTTCCCTACTTTGTATTAGCATTTTTTCCCTTTGCCATCATATCAGAAATATTAGTCAATACAGGTTTTTTGGCAAAGTCATTGTTGTTGGATGATATTGTCTTCGTCTTTTGTTCATGTGAAACCTGTCATCATAAAACTATGTTGTCACCAAACTTACCAAATAATATAAATAGTGCAAGGGTATCATGCACTATGGACAGGTGTGGGAGCACAATAACAAAGAGGGCCCCAGTGATTTATCATCTTTCACTTTCGTATGCATTATTTTGGTGCGACCTTTATTTATCTTTATAGAATTTATAAATCTGTAAAGCAGCGTGTTATGGTTTGTTGATGTGTTCAGGCGCTTATGTTCTGGAATTATTTTATGCAGATAAGAAGCTACTTGGGTAAGTTGGTCAGGAAGGGAAGGCAGCTACTATTCTGGGGACCAACTTTTCGGCAGGCTTTCTTGCTTCTTGCTGCTGCAGCTGCATGTCCGGTGATGTTGCAGAAACACTATGCCAGATAGAAGCTCATTCCTGCCTCGAACATACTGACATGGTTTATATCATTCTTCCATCATGAAGCATGTGTTACATTAGGGTTTATGGTTTTCATAAAACTGACACAGTAAGTTATTAATTTGCAACTTCATATATCAGATTTGATCTCTGCTTCTACCGTTTGGCATTATCCCAAGTTTTGTTGACTCAATTGCCTTCTTGGAGTTTTCTGGAACTAAATACTTTAATGCCATGACACATTTGACCTTTTTACAGCTATCTAGTTAGTTAAGTATGTTGGTTGCTGAAGTATCCAGCAAGGGTGCTGAAATGACCACAAGGCAAAATCCTATTAGCAGCTTAGTTAATCTAGATTGGGAATGTTCTTGTCCTGGTTGAGGTTCTCCCAACGGGCAAAATTTCATTAAGAGTGTGAGACATTCAATGGAGTCTTTAAAATTCTGCTACTGCTATTATAGCATTGCTATTCATGCAGCAATTGAGTTGTCTATGTGTTAGTACTAAATAGTAATGACAAACTGGATTTCGCAATTGTAGATGGGGTTGATGGTATGCAATCTTGGTTCCAAATATATTATAGAATGCTTAAAGTGAAAATTTCTGGAGATTTAAACAATAAGAGTTTTTGGCTTAGACCTACATGATATTTTAAATATGGCATGCAGGAGGGCATGAAGGGACTTCTTCAGATGTAGGGCCACATGCAGGCCTTAATTGTTGTTTGTTTCTATGAGCTTGTCAAGTATGTCGTACATAGAAGGCATACAGACTCATGTGACGATGTTCTGGCTATCTTTGGAAATTCAAACTTCCTAACCCAGCAGCCCGTCAAAGGGATTGTTCCTTGATCCGGATGCACACGCTAAAGCTTTTGAGGGCTTGACAGCTTGGAAGGTATGAGAAGCCTTAGGCAGCTTAACCCATATTAGTTTAATGCCATTTGCCTAGCATAATGTTGCAAGCTATCTTGTCAAAAAGNTAAGTACTTCCGTTACCACACACACACACACACACATAACAAAAAAAAAGAAAGAAAGAAAGAAGAGGAAGAGGAAGAGGAAGAGGAAGAAGATGAAGATGAAGAAGAAGAAGAAAAGAAAGAGAAAAAAGAAGAAAAAAAAAGATAAGTACTTCTCATATCAAGCTGTCAGGGCCAAATTTAACAGATCCTTTCTGAAGCGTGATCAATTTTTTAAATTTCTATAGGTGGTTTTATGGCTTAGTCGTTCTATCTGTAATGCTGTTATTCGGCGACCATTTTTTAAATATTCTTCGACCGCATTATATATGACGTTGAGAGGCAACTAATGGAATAAAGTTGAAGCGTCACTTTTGCGTCTATGTGGCTACAATTTCTCAGGCCTTTTCGTCCTACGCTTTCAAAAGTATAGTCTCCAACGTAACCATTACCGGACCAGAAATTTCTCCACCGAAAGAGAGTAGGGTATTGTTTCTCATTACTGATGCATGGCTAGCCGCGGCTTTGCTATATATGGGTATTCATCCACCTGTCCTTTTTGGCAATATCTCTCTTTAAACTATATAGTCACCTAAACGAAAGGGGTATTGTTTCTCAGTATGGATGCATAGCTGGCCTCAACCAAAAGCTTTTGCCATCCATCTATGGGCATTCATCTGTACATACTTGTTGGGAAATATCTGGTATTTGTGGAATGCACCATACGCACGGTTAATCCGAGCAGTGAAATTGGTTGAGTGTTGGAGATACCCCTGCTATTCCATGGATGCTAATGGAGCATCCGAGCAGGTTAATAGTGTTTGTGGTGTTTAGCAGGTTTGATTACTTTGCTTCTTAATTTCAGCAAGAGGCAACAGCAAATTGTTTAACGGGAGACCGGCAGACCTTGTTAGCTTGCTCTAATATATTCTAAAACTTATTAAGGAATAGATGATCGTCATATTCTTGTTTGGAATGATGTTTCAAGTAGGTAAACCTTTTTGTTTTCCTACTGGCGGTGCGAGTCCATGAATTATATTACAGGACTGGATGACCAATATAGATTCCAAAGATTGAATCTCCTGAGACATCAACGGTGAATGAATGTCCTAGGTAATTAGTTGTAGTAGTGTTTGATATGGTTTGACGGTTTCTTCATTTACCTTTTTGCTTAATATTCATAGTCTTAAGGGTAGATCTTAATCATCTTTACTTACTCTTCTGTTCGCTGACACTTGGGAGGTTAGGAGGATAACAGGAACAGCTAGAGGGTTAAACAAATACTCCAATCCTACAGGTTTTGTTGAAAGTTTCCCAGTATTTTCCATGACTTCACAAAATGAAAAAGCTTTTAAAACTGATAAAGAAAACTAAATCATTTAAGCATAAAACATCTTTTGTTCATAATCCTGTATTTTAAATAGAATCGACATTTTTTCCCTCAATTTTAGCATGACATCGTGGCATTGTGATGGGAACAAGTCTTTTTCTAAGTTTATTTGATTGTCCATTATTTCTTTTCCTTTTTCTTGGCAGGCTTCATACTCAGAACTTTAAATTTCAGCGTCAATAAAACATGGTAATTTGGCATTCTTCTTTACCATCATAACAAAAGTTACATGCATCCCTTATCAACTTGGGGTCCGAAAGCATCTGTTTAGAATCCGTTCGAAATAATATAATGCATGCCAGGGGGTTGAGGTTCCAGAAGGTACAGCATAACTTGGAAATTACTGCTGAGCATCAAGATAATTAAGTCTTGATTCCCAGACCTTCAAAAATGACGGGAGATTGCAGAAACATCAAGCTAGAACGTCCAATTGACTGCTTGTGCTAGGGCCTGCAACCCTAAAGGCAAATAATTCAGTCATTAACCCAGATTTCTCAGAACAAGATTGTTATGTCAGAATTCTTTACTTAATCAAATAGTCATATCATCCATTAATGCTGCCAGCATAATAAGTTCGGCCAAATCTGGACCACTGAAGACCCAGACAGAATGAATAAAAATCACTGGATTCCAAGACGATCAAATATCAAACACAAGCAATGAATGACAGCTCTTCCAGAGTTCAAAACACAGCAGTTTTCATGTCTTCCCCATGTCAATACGTACACAGGCAGCAGCCTGTAAGCAATAATTGTATCTGGATGATACTAAACCATGTGGCATCTAGCAATTAAAGATTTGGCGCACATGTTTCAACCCACAAGCAGCGACCGAACCATGAGACATTAGCAATTAAAGATGCGAGCACACATGATTTCTGTTGCATTTACAGGGCTGTTGGTTGATATAGAGGAGAATGAAGGAATCTGGATGGAGACATGCAAGAAAAAGAATCCGATCAAATCCAAGGATAGTAAAAATAATACAACCAGAGGTCCAAATCCCAAACCACAACAGATTCAAACAAAATGAACAACCAGTTCAACCATGCCCGCTCCCTTCCCTAACAAACCATCAATTCGGTCCATGAGTGACCTCAGAAAAGCTTGTAGGGGGATGAAGCATCCAAGGGGTGGATGAGATAGGTGAGGACTAGGGCCAATAGCATCAGCACGTAGGCAATTCCTTGGTCAATCGATGTCCCTGTAGAGCAGCAAAGAACAAATTATTCAACATCATCAGTTCAAACTAAACAAGATGGATATTGGTGACTTTACAACAGCTGAAGACAAAAAGGTGGATAGTCCAAATCCTAAAAGCTGAAGGGCAGTTGAGCAGGTAATATCTTGAGACATTAGTTTGGATGCGTTTATCAGCAAAGCACTACATCTTCTATAAATGTAGGATTTGAAGCATAAATTGATGTTGAGGCAAACTTATCCTTCGAACGGGACAAGAAAACCAGTTTCTCCGGTTGCTAGCTCAGATAATAACATGAATATATATATATATATATATATATATATGATAAAGGGATTCCCGTAAATGCTGAAGGCAAGCAATCAATGTTCCACCTTTTCGGTCCAAGGACACCAGGAGACAGTTGATTTGAGTTGGGCTCAGAGCGCATAGTTTTTTTTTTCCTGATTCACTGAATTTTGAGGTCATCAAACATAATTTTGGGTGGGCGAACCTTCCTTCATGTAATTTTTTTTTTTTAAAAAAGTTTTTATTTTATTTTTTCCCCTTATTTTTGCCCGCTTTCTTTGAAAGCAATAGATTCCTTGGAGAGGTAGAGAATGAGAGTCAAAGCAAAGTAAACAAGATCTATCAAAAATATTTTGGCCGGACTACTTCATAGCCGAGTTCGAAGATGGGACATAGATTGTTTGATTACGACCCGAGCCTCCGACCATTGGGTTGGCTCTGAGCTCCCATCTACACCAAGAACAGGCAAAGATGACTGATTAATTGAAAACACCGAACGATCTCATACACTAGAATGTTCTAAAACGATGAATTCTTATGTACGTTCTGGTAACATTGCGTTGATTTCCATATAGATTGTTTGAAGGTAATATTTGCTCGCCAAGGAAATGTAATTCTAGAGAAGGAATCAGCGTCAGAGTGGTCTACAAATCACATCAAGAGTTAAAATTTCTAATCCAGCTTTAATATTAATTAATAATAACAGTTATAATATCACAGCTACCAAGTGATTTTGAGAAAACCGATACCGGAGTTTACGAATCAACCACAAGCATCTATCAAAACGACTTGGATATTAAAAGCACGCCACAATGAAGCCTAAGCAACAGGAAAAATCCGGACTTTTAAGAAGAATGCAAGGAAAAAAAATTTCAAAAGAAAGAAAACGGAAAAGAACGAAGATTTGGGGAAATGTGGCTTACCATCGCTGGTCGGCGCCGGGGCCGGAGCCTGGGCCTGGACGGCCGGCAAGACGATGCCGAAGATAAGAGCCACGACGGCCATCAAACCAAAAGGAACTCTAGGGATCGCTGCCATCTCCGAGACCGACGTCGCCTTTAGATCGAGAAAGAAATCAAAGGTCAAACCCTGGAAACCCTCGATCTCCCTCCCTCTCTATAACACCAGAAAGAGAGGAGGAAAGAGGATTCGAAACCAGGGATTGAAGCACCGAGCTTGCTTTCCCCTTTTTTTTTTCGTCTCCGCCTTCTCTTCTTTTTAGTTGCCTTTTCCCCCCGT
>KE504871.1:719891-732107 GCA_000441515.1 Elaeis oleifera
AGAGGTCGAGGGGCGAAGCGGCAAATCCGCTGAGCATTGCTGTGCGCTCCCCAGGGGGTCCACCCACGTGAAGCTCCGGTTACATCTCGCCCCTCCGCCAGCCTGGCTACCTGGCATCTCTCCTCCGGCTCCTGGGGCCCACGTCATCCCACGTGGCGTCCCTCTTCTGGCCGCGAGGGACTCGGACTTTGATGGATCGATATCTGCCGTCCATCTGGTGGATCCTGGGGCAGGGGAAAGCAAATATTGTGCGGCAACATCGGAGCACCAAAAGATACCGTCCAACCTAACCTAGGCCCGACCCGGTCTGGTGGTGTTCCACTATACCCAATTAAATACCACTAGTATCTTTCTTACCAAAAGGAGAAAAAAAAAACAGTTGTGTACTGGCTGGAAGTTAAAATTTCTTGCCTGGTCACAGCTTGCAATGCATTTCCTTCCACATAAAGTGGTGTCTACGGATGCTTTTGCCATTAAAATTTTATATAATGCATTGATTTGCTAAGGGGAATTATAACCAATTATCATGAAATGAAAATCCAGCCCTCATCCATTCGTCGAGAGATCGGAAAATGTTTTAAAATATCTATAATAAATTTCTAATTTTTTTTTCTTTTACCAATCAAATTTTGCCATATAGCTAAAGTAGGATGTTCATATACTCTTTGATGGAAGGAGATGGCTTGCCGGTGTATAAAAATTCTAAAACGATATAACCTTTGATAATGATGGTGGAGATTGCACAGTCGCTAGCTTTCTTTATCCTACTTTTATCTTCAAATTTTCATGTTGATTTTTGGTGTTTGACATGCTACTATGTCATGACATGATATGGCCATCAACTATTTGTCATCTTAATTGTTGCTCATTTTGTTAATCATATTTGCACATGATCTCCTCGCATTGTTGTTTTCTGTTGTTGTGTATTCTTAACGACTTGATGTACCAAAAATCTATAATATATCTATTTTTGACTTAATCCTAATTTGATATATAATCGTTTTACTTCACATATGTGATTTCATATAAATACCATATTTCAAGACAGGTAACATGGACATGAAAACAAATTTTTTTATTTTCATTTTTTGTTTATATTATTTTATTTTGTGCACCGGTCTTGTTGACTATGTGACGCATGTCTAGCATGCATGTGGAGGGTTTTTTTCCGTTGGAATTAGGACCATGCATATCAACACGAAGAATTAAATCATCAAATATAACGCGTTTGATAAGCATGTGGGATGTGGCACCATATCGGTCAACATGCAAGATGAAGTATCCGATTGTACCATACATAATATGTGTATGGGACATGTGTCACAAGGCTGATTCTCGCGCAGAATTTTTACAAGAATACAAATCTTGTGCGGCACTAGACCTATATCTAGTTCAGTCTCTCAGCACTCCCCTCCCACAAGAGACACGATATCAAGGTACATAAGAGAAATATCAAGGATATCATTTATTCTAATTTCCACCATATACTGGATAATAGAGACCCGTCCACAGTCTCTCAGAATATCCCACGCTTACCCACTCTTGCCTCTACAAGCCAGTAAGCATGGCATACATAGACGGTGGACAACTTTCCCAACCGCTGGGAACCAACTCAGAACCGTCCCCATCTGTTTAGAGGGCAACTGTTCCAAAGAGTTGGGAGTCAACTGCTGTCAACTCCCCAAACTGCTGCTGGACGGCAACTGACTAAGGTAATCGAAGGCAACCGTCGGGCCAACTCAGAATCCCGTCCAACTGCATGCCAAGGCCCAGGCTGCATGCACCCAAGGACAGGCTCGGGTGCCACGCTGCACACCTTTGCGAACTCATACGCGCACGCGTCCGGCCGTGCGCGCCCATGCACGGGCTGATGCCACGCCCTCTGCTGTGCCGTTGCCTCGCGTGCCCTACTGCTGCGCGTGCCACGGACGCATGCGCGCCCATGCGCGGGCTGATGCCATGCGCTCTGCTATGCCGTTGCCTCGCGCGCCCTACTGCTGTGCGCGCCCTGTGCCGCACGCATCCTCACCATGCGCATCCCTCTATGCATCCTACTGCTGCGTGCGCCCAGTACTTGCCGCGCAGACCCTACTGCGCGGCGCGCCCTATCATGGCGCCAGTGCGTGCGCTGCCATGCGCACCCTAGTGCGCGCCCGTCCATGGTGCCGTGCGCTATTGTATCTTGGCACCCGTCTGCTGGTGCCAATACTTGGCCCCCGTCTGCTGGTGCCAATACTTGGCCTGGCCATACGGCACCAGGCCATACCTTTCCTTGCAAAGCTCCATCAAGCCTCTGCCCACTTGGGATTGGCACAGTAAAGGCATCAACCCATGCCATCCCAGAAAGTCAGCTAATGGGACTGTGACAAACCTCCGCCACCCGAAGATCCTGACGTCCTCGGAGGGAGGTGTGACAAGTTTGGATTGCCTCTCCAAACTGCCACAATGAAGTCTCCTTCTCCCAACTAGCCTCGTTCTCTAGTTCCCTTTCCATTGGATCAAATACTCGATCCTTCTGTTCTTCTTGCTGTGTCCCAAGGTCCGATGGTCAAGAACTTTCTCCATCTCCTTGTCAAACTGTTGCCTTATTGTTGGTGGGGCTCGTTGCACCTGAATCCTTGAAGGATCTGCATCTTCATGAAAGGGCTTTAGATAACTCACATGAAAGGTTAGATGTACCTTTAACCTTTCCGACAGATACAATCAATAGGCGACATTTTTCACCTTCTTCACCACTTCAAAGGGTCCATCATACTTTGGAATAAGACCTCGATATACCTTCTTACTGTTGATCTTTTTCCAAATTTGAGGAGTCAGTTTCAGAACTTTATCCCCCACATTAAATTTCAAAGGCCTGCGCCCTTTGTCTGCATATTTCTTCATCCTCCTCGCTGCCTTATGGAGACTGTCCTATGCCTTTTCTAACATTTTCTGTTGATTTCGGGCAAATCGATAGGCTGTCGGGCAGATTCTCCCAGATTTTTGCAAGGCAGCTTCTTGAGGGGTAAGAGGTTGGCGTCCATTCGCCAACTCAAAAGGACTGAATCCTGTTGCAGAAGACCGATAAAGATTGTAGCAAAATTGAGCAGTGTCTAACAGCTTCAGCCAATTCTTTGGCTGGCTATCATATAGTGTCTGAGATACTCCTCCAGCAGTGCATTCACCCTCTCCGTCTGACCATCAGTTTGGAAGAGATAGGTCCAAAACCTTCCCGTGAACCGAGCATCTCTATCACTGATGATATTTGAAGGCAACCCGAAATGTTTCACCATATTTCGGTAGAACAAGTCCGCAGCAGTCTCCGCTGGACATGCTTCTGGTACTAGGACAAAACAACATACTTGGAGAAGCGGTCAACAACCACCATGATAGAAGTCATACCTTCCATCTTCGGAAAGTCACTGATGAAGTCCATGGATACCGAAACCCATGGCTTTTCTGTAATAGGCAAAGGTTGTAGGAGACCCGCCTCCTTGCGCCTCTCCACCTTGTCTTGTTGGCACACCAAGCAAGACCGGACATAAGCCTCAATGTCCTCTTCCATCTTCGCCCATACAAACGTACGGGACAAGAGAGCAATCATGCGCTCCCTTCCCGGGTGTCCCGCCCATTGGAAATCATGGGACTCTCTCATGAGTTGTCTCCTCAGTCCTCCACCATCAGGGACATATAGTCTATTGCTTTTGCCCACCAATAGACCATCTTCAACCCAATATCTTCGGATCACACCATTCCGAACCTGTTGAAGCAACTTTTGGTAGCCTTTATCTGACTGAGCCACCACCCGAATCTTATCGGTGAAGTTTGCTTTCACAGAAGAAAATGGCAGCAGCCATTTCCACAATGTCTTTCCGACTCAAGACATCAGCAACCTGGTTATGCCTCCCAAGTTTATGCTCCCATTCCAAATTATATTCAGCCAAAAATTCCTGCCACCAAGCCTGTCTAGGAGATAGCTTTTTCTGCATCAAGAAAATATGTTAGCCACATTATCAGTTTTCACCACAAATCTAATACCCAGCAGGTAGACCCGCCATGTCCTCAAGCAATGCACCACAGCCAGCATCTCTTTCTCATGGGCAGAATATCGTTGTTCTGCCTCCTTGAGTTTTCAGCTTTCAAAGGCAACCGGATGTCCCTCTTGCACCAGCACATCTCCAACAGCTTTATCAAAGGCATCGGTATGTACTTCAAAAAGCTTCACAAAATCAGGCAACTTAAGCACCGATTCCGAAGAAACAGCCACTTTCAATTCTTCAAAGGCCTCTTGGCACCTTTCAGTCCAATCCCATAGCTGATCCTTCTTCAACAGATCTGTCAATGGGGTAGCCTTCTTTGAATATCCAGCCACAAATTTGCGATAATAGTTGGCCAAACCAAGAAAACTTCTCAATTCGATAACTTTAGTAGGTGCTGCCCAATCCAGAATGGCCTGCACCTTCTTCCGATCCATTTTTACCGTGCCATTGCCCACCACATGTCCGAGAAAATTGATTTTCTTGCAACAGAATTCACACTTTTCTTTCTTGACATATAGCTTGTGTTCCCTTAGCCGATTGAATACCGACTTTAGGTGCATTCGGTGTTCTTCCAAAGAACCACTATATATGACTATATCATCTAGATAAATAACCACAAACTGATCGATATAATCATAAAAGACATCATTCATTAAATTGCAGAAAGTTACAGATGTATTTGTCAAACTAAACGGCATGACAAGGAACTCATAGGATCCATACCTCGTAACCATAGTGGTTTAGGTTCATCCCCTTCAGCAATCCTCACTTGCCAATAACCTGATCGTAGATCCAACTTGGTGAAGTATGCAGCCTTAGATAAACGATCAAATAAATCTGATATCAGGGGCACCGGGCACTTGTTTTTAATGGTGACTTTATTCAAGCCTCTATAGTTCACACAGAGCCTAAGAGAACCATCTTTATTTCCTGAAACAACATAGGGGCATCGAAAGAAGCTTTAGATGGTTGTACCTTTCTCGCATCCAGCAGTTCACCCAATTGCTTCTTAATTCAGCCAACTCCTTAGGTGACATTCCGTAGGGAGCTTTGGCAAGAGGTCTTGTGCCGGGCACAAGATCAATCTTGTGATCCACAGCACGTCGAGGCGACAATCCTTTAGGCAACTCCGAGGGCATCACATCATCGAATTCCTGTAGAAGTTCAGCCACCTCCTTCGATACCGTTGCTGTCTCATCAGAGCCCACATCAATGAGAGCAGCAAGGTAAGTTACTTGGCCCCGCTTCCATCCCCGAGCCAATTGCATGGCAGAGACCATCTCCACCTTTGGTTTGCGAACACTAGCATCCGAAAGCATGCTGCATCCTGTAACAAAACAAGGTCTCCTCTCATTATGGATCATCAGTCCATTCAAGTGTGGCAATATCGCTACTTTGGCAGCGACAAAACAGTCATTGCCAAGGATCAAGTTGTAGTTATCCAGCAGAACCACCATCAGGTTCATGCGACCATCCCATCCGCCAATGGTCACTTGGACGTCAAAGGCTATGCCCCTCATGGCCTGGGCTTGGGAATTGACTGCCTTGATACGGCTTGAGTGTTTCGCCACACTCAAGCTTAGAGTGGGTACTATCCTTTCAGCCACAAAACTGTGAGTGGCACCACTGTCCACCATGGCTGAAAGCTGATATCCATTGACTCCCAGCGCACGAACATCAATTTGGGCGTTCCTTGGCTTTCTCCGTCGGAATTACATCAAGCAATTGCAGTGGTGCAACTTAATATGTAGCCTCTGAATCAGAGTCATCATCACAGGCATCTTTGGCAATAATGACACTTATCTTGCTCTTGTTGGGACAATTTCGAGCAAGATGAGGACCATTGCAGATGAAGCAACTAAGATGAGGGTTGGCATGATCCCTCCTTTGGTGGGAACCCTCCACCTTAGCCTTCCCTTTACCAACATCCTTGGTTCGCTTCTCACCAACATCCTTTGGCCTCTTCCTGTAATTCTTCTCAGCAAACTTAGGTTTGTTTGTGGAAAACCCATTGCTGGGTTTATTGATTTGCAAATCCACCAAGGCATCAGTGGCAGCCAATGCGGCAGGCAAGTCCTTGATGCCTTGCCATCGCAACTCCAATTGCGCCCACGGTTGGAGATTAGCCAGAAAATTGAATAACCTATCTACCTTGAATATATCCCTTATGTCCAACATAAGAGAGCTGTACTCCTTCACATACTTTCTTACCGAACCGGTCTGCCTCAACTTCTTTAGGGAGTCCTTTGCAACCCATGCTGTATTGCATGGGAGGAATTGCTCCTTCAATTCCTGTTTCAACACCTCCCAAGTATCAATCTTTGGTCTGGCAACATCTTCTATTCTGGTTCTCCACCAGAGTTTGGCATCCCCTACCAAGTACATACTAGTGATAGAGACTTTCTCCTCTTCAGGAGCATGTGCAGTCTTGAAGTATTGCTCCATGTCCCACAAAAAATTCTTCAGATCTTTGGCACTCCGCATGCCATTGAAGGGCTTCGGATCAGGGACTTTCATCTTGACAGTCGCATCTCCCCGTGAAGGGTTTTGCAGAACCGTCTTAAGGAGTCTGACATCAAATTTCATCTCCTCCAATTGTTGCTGCGCCATTGCCAAGGCGTCCTGCAGCGGAACCAATGTGGCTAGCGAGAAGGTTTGACGGCTTCATTTTGAGGCACACCGAGCATTGTTTTCAATCGGGATAATCTTTCACTGATGGCTTCCATGTTACCACCCGTTCGCCTGAGCGCCACCCCTACGCTCACTATTTTGGCTCTCAAATGGCCAAAATCCCTTCGCTAGAGCAAACCTGGCTCTGATACCAACTGTCACAGGGCTGATTCTCGCCCAGAATTTTTACAAGAATACAAGCCTTGTGCGGCACTAGACCCACGTCTAGTTCAGCCTCTCAGCACTCCCCTCCACAAGGACACGATATCAAGGCACATAAGGGAATATCAAGGATTTTCTTATTCCAATTCCCACCATATACTGGATAATAGAGATCCGTCTACAGTCTTTCAGAATATCCTACGCTTACCCACTCCTGCCTCAACAAGCCAACAAGCATGGCATACATAGGCGGTGGATAACTTTCCCCAACTGCTGGGAACCAACTCAGAATCGTCCCCATCTGTTTGGAGGGCAACTGTTCCAAGGAGTTGGGAGACAACTGCTGTCAACTCCCCAAACTGCTGCTGGACAGCAACTGACCAAGGTAATCGAAGGCAACCGTCGGGCCAACTCAGAATCCCATCCAACTGCATGCCAAGGCTCAGGCTGCATGCGCCCAAAGCCAACCTCAGGTGCCACGCTGCATACCCTTGTGAACTCATGCGCGCACGCATCCGGCCGTGCGCGCCCATGCGCGGGCTGATGCCACGCGCTCTGCTGTGCCGTTGCCTCGCGCGTCCTGCTGCCGTGCGTGCCCTGTGCCGCATGCATCCTCACCGTGCGCATCCTGCTGCCGTGTGCGCCCAGTACTTGCCGCGCACATCCTACTGCGTGGCGTGCCCTATCATGGCGCCAGTGCGTGCGCTGCCATGCGTACCCTAGTGTGCGTCCGTCTATGATGCCACGCGTTACTGCATCTTGGCACCCGTCTGCTGGTGTCAATACTTGGCCTGACCATACGGCACCAAGCCATACCTTTCCTTGCAGAGCTCCGCCAAGCCTCTGCCCACTTGGGATTGGCACGGTAAAGGCATCAACCCGTGCCATCCTAGAAACCAGCTAATGGGACTGTGACAATATGTCACTAGCGTGAGCATGGATCCTCTCTGGTGCATCGTAGTATATAGTATATCGTGGCCATCGGTCAGAATATAATATATACAGGGGCACAAAACGCTGTGGTGCATCCACCATACAAAAGAGCCGGCTTCCCCTAGCACCATCCACGTCAGCATAGCAAAACACCTAACGCGGACCTAATCAAACTGGACAATGCCAGCTATGAGTCCATAGTTCCAACGCTCATCATCATATATTTCCTATATATTATGGTGAAAATATTTTGTTGCTTCATGTCCTATAGCCTTGTTAACGAAAGCTTTCATGACTGGAAAGCCGGCTCACCTTCATAGCATCGATGCCTTCCACGTTTAGCCTCTTGTCAAGTATCCAATGACAAACCTGCTGGGATGATCGTTACCCGCAATCTTGTACACATATCATACAATTGATGGAGGGTTGAACCCATGCAGAACTGAGATCCAAAATTTGCATGCACGTATAACATTTTCTCTGAACTACTTTATTATTTCAACCCAAAAACTTGCACAAAACCGCAGTGCGCTAATCAATTACAAGCTGGACAGCTTCAAAAAATCTCCATTTCTGATCTCCAGACCTCCCATGAGGGCTCGAATGGTCGATCCATAAGATGAATGCTGATGACTCGCATGACCATCTCGTATGAGGAGGTCAATATGATCCCATTACCAGATGTCTACTTTCTGCTAGCTTTGTTCTTTGTTATTCTTCACCGCTAGTACTCTGAAGATGGGCCATCAAAAGCCATTACGAATTTTCTTCTAAACAACTTATATATGTTCAAGAACCATCAAGCCGCATGCCATTATCAAAGAATAAGGGATCTTTTTATCAAGCTTATATTACCTGCAAGTGATCATATGTCACCTATAGCTGAAAGGTAGTTTAGTCATTGCACGGAGAGGAACATTGGAAGGCAGCATTGCTGGTCGTCAGCACTGTTTTAAGGTGGGATCACCCCACATTCAAAAATCTCATCCTTTTGGTGACCAATATTAGCTTTCAGCATGTGCGAGCCACTGATTGAGAGAGAGAGAGAGAGAGGGTGACAGTGAGGCAAAGAAGAGACTGGAGTTCTTGGGGGACCATAACCCTCGGGTAACGGAATTCTCGAAGCCTTTGAAGACTCTCAACTGCCACCATTCTCTCAACGTTCGGCCCAACGGCTAGTTCTTCCCCATTACCATTTGAGCAATTATTCTTCCTTCCATGATGGGTGGTCCATTTCATATTCTTTTCTCCAGTGTTTGCCTTCACATGGTAGGTTTGTGGCCGGCATGCTTGCTAGAAAAGATGCATGGCTGGGGCTGGAATACCACAAAGCCATGCCGAGATTGGAGAGCCAAAGTGGCAAGAGGGTGAAATGACCTAAAAGGTTAATCCTTGAGTGTGTGACAACCAAAGTGATCAAAACCAAGTGATGGGTTTTAGTGTTGTAGTCATACACGACCAAATCATGTTCAGACGTGTGGAGAAAAATTGGCCGGAAGCATTACCATGGAAACGCAGCACCAATGATTGTGTTAAAATAGTGGAGAATTGTAATCTTTAATCCTATGTAGTGGCACCAATCATGAGATATTCCAATAGCCTGGCCTGGGAATGTGGTGGTTGCTAAATGGTAGGGTTGTTTGGCCGAGTCTGAGCAGAGAATATTGCAAATCTTGACCTGATATTCTACTAGTGATCTTAACAAAACGATGTTAAGCCCAATAGATTAGCTCGTTGGCATCCCTACTAGATGGTTCTCAAGTTTTGATTGATGAAGGTGACAACGGGGCTGTTTTGAGCAACCCATATTAAAATTTGAATACATCCAGCCGATGACAAGACTGACCATCCAATGGAAGTCAGAAAAGGGGATTGGGTGTTAAGTTCCCATTAATATAAACTAATTATAAGACTGGCCCATCAATATCCTAACTAATTGGTTCATATCGATCCCTTGTTAAGTCCCAGATCTTGATAGGTGGTTTAGATGGGCCAATAGGCTTTAATGGTGAACCTGACTACTCTTTTGTTGTTAAGTCCCAGATCATGTTTTGTTGTGCAACAGGGACTGAAAAACCTGCATACTCCTGGACAAACAGTGACTTGTAAATCGACGTTGTTGTCTTCTTGTACTCTTCTCCCACTTTTTCTTTGTACATAATTTAGATCATAATAAAAACTGGGTGGTGTTCAGCCTCCCATATTCCGCAAAAAAGAAAAAGACTAGTCTTTTGAGGTTAAAGGAGAGTATTTATCTACAAAATTTGTTGAGGAAGGTAAGAAATTACGAGAGGAGGAAGAGAAGAAAGAAAACAAAAATTCAGCAAAGAGGTGAGAAGAAAGTATAGGAAACAGAGAAGGAAATTAATAAAACAAATGAGGACCAACGGCTTCTGCCAATCACTGGTTCAATCCCAGGTCATGTGTTGGTCCGATGCTAAGCCACCTTCACATGGTAGGGGGGAGGTGGGTGGCGCCTAGAAGTTTTCGGCCAATGAACCCAATTAAAACATGATTTATGGCATCCTCGGCTGTTCCATTGCCTCCCCAGCAACATCTCAATCATGCTGCCCCATCTCTTCAGTTCTGTAGGCTTTTTTTTTTTGAGAAAGAATACTGTGTCAGGTCCAGATCTGACTTTATTGTGCCAAATGAAATAACTTTGTCACTTTTAGCCATCAACAAGAACAAGCGTGCTACATTCAAGAGCAAATGGATAAGTTTGTTGGGATTCCAAATTATGGACATTTCAAGGAATATGCATTCATGAAGACATATTTTAAGCTTCTATGTTTTGACTGATACTAGTCAGCAAGCAACAGAATAGATTCCATCCAACCCCAGCATCTGATGCTAAACCAACTTCACATGGCAGCAGGCAGGCAGGCTTTAGTAAAGGAAACTTAAAAGCAGCTCGGCATCATTAAAGACTAGGTGATGGTCGGTACCGTTCAAGAACAATCTAAACTTCAAGTTCCACTCGTCGCAAAATCACAGGTTCATATGGGGGAACCTATTCTGCCCTCACACACAAAAAGCCTTCAAGGAACAAAAGCTCTGCCCCAATTCCATATATAAAAAGCAAAGGTTAATGATTGCAATGTTAAACAGAAAGCATACGTACTTGAACTAAAAAAGAGTGGTAATTAACATGGTTATATAAGATATGATAAGGTTTTCTCAAAAAAAAAAAAAGGGTGGTCACATAAGATATAAGTAGTACCCTATTTTTACACTGGGAGGTAGGTTTGTAGGATGTTTTATAGTAGGTGCTCCTGTAAATCCTTAAATATACTCCTTTTTCAACAATACAGAGCAAAATGATTTCTTGTCTATATGTTTCCTTCTTTTTGGAAACAGCTTTTCTTTCACTTTGAAAGAGTGAAAGATCTTATTGAGAAAAAAAACAAAAAAAGAGTGAAAGATCTTTATGCTTCCAAATATTGAATTCTGGCTGGTCTTTGCTTGCTCTGCAGCACGTGGCAGCAGAAGTCACATGAATAGAAAACAACAGAAACCACTGAATCCGTCAATTTCCATGAGTGCAGGCAACCATTATGGGCTTCATGACTGAAAAAGCTGGAGGAGTCAGAGTGGACAATTGATGTGCTGTTCGCACTAGTCGATATTAATATATTATAGTAGCAATCAAATTTGTTCAGAACTTTCGAAGAAATGAAAAGGATTCAGAATATAGTTTTATCCAATTCAACAAAGTAAAATGGAGGACGTCTGTATTTTGCTGAACAAGTATAAAAACATTTAAAAATTATAATAAGTTTTGCATGTCGAAATGCTTAGAGAATGTGCAAGATAATGGTAGATGGGGGATTTTGCAGAAGCAGTCCATTTGCATATTTTCAGAAAAGGTCACATCATCATAATTATTGTAATTATTTCACAACAGCAGTCTGCTTTGAAGTTTATTATTGAACATGTTATGCTCCTACCCCCATGACATAATTTTATTATAGTCCATGACATAATTTATTATTGTAATTATTTCGCAACAGCAGTCTGCTTTGAAGTTTATTATTGAACATGTTATGCTCCTACCCCCATGACATAATTTTATTATAGTCCATGCACATGCAATGGTGATTGTATACATAATACAAGTTGATGCAGCCTTGAAAATATTCTTGTAATTAGTTAAGAGGATAGAATGTAATGGTCCAGCAAAACTGTATATATATATATATACACACACACACATAGTGGGGGCGTGTGGATCCATACATGTACACATATATTAAAATAATATAACTGTTTCATCTAAGTATAACATATTAAACAACTATGAGAGTAGGTTTCCTGTCACGCCCGAACCCAGTATCCGGATCGGATACGTGATGGCCGCACACTCCTTAGAGCAAGTCCTAAAGAATATGCAAGGCCAAATTAAATCATTACAATTTTAACAACCACAATA
>KE504871.1:733976-744089 GCA_000441515.1 Elaeis oleifera
CCCGTGGCCTCCATTGGGCTGAAACAGGGGACGGACCGTGAGGTCCCCCCTTGGTGGCCTGGGCTTCGATGAGGTGGTGGCTTGGCCGGTGGTCCGACAACAATGGCCGACCATGCGAAGCCGGCCGGCGACGGAGTTCGACCGGCAAGCTTCCTTCTTTTTTTTTAATCCTCGAAAAACAGGGGATCCATCCCCTTGCTTCATGATTTCCGACCATTGGCCGATCGCCGGTGGCCAAGCACTCAAGGGAAGAGAGAGAGATGAGGGTTCAGTCTCGGGGATGAGACGCCGCAACCGGCGGCGCCGGTGGCCGGAAAAGGGAGAAAAAAAGGTTCGACCGAAACAGGGGTCTCACGTTTCATGGAATTTTCGACGATCCCGACGGCCGGTGAGGGTCTAAAGCAATGGGAAGAAAGAGAAGAGGGAGAGGAAGAAAGATTGAACTCTTACCTGAACTCCGATGGCCTCTTCGACCTTCGATTTCCGACGAACACAAGAAGAGGCTGCCGCGGCTTCCACGGAGAAAAGAGGAGGAATCGGGCTCAACGGTCGCCGGTGAAGGGTCTTGAGAGAGGGAGAGGCTTATTTATAGAGGTCCCTAAGGCTCCGGTGGTCCTAGGACTCCGTTTTCATTCGGGATTCATCGGAGAAGAAGACTCCCATCGGGAGTCTTCTTCCGTTCTTTTTTTTTTTTTTTTTGTTAGGCTTAATGGGCTGATTTTGGACCCAATTGGGCCGGGGTGTTACATTTCCAAAGAAGAAAAGGCAAATAATGCTAGATTCAATTTGCTACCCTCTTGTTTTTTGGTGCTTTTTCAGGGGCATCTTAGAGCAGCCATTTCCTACAAGCAAGCTATGAATACGTTTTAAAGTGTCGGTTTACTTATATTTATTGAGTTACTTGCATTGAAAAGAAGATTAAAAATCTTAGGACTAAGTAAATTCGACTAGACCAAGACCCAGCAAATATCAAACCTCACAAGATCCTCCAACCGGTGTTTTTTTGAAGAAAGGAGCTCGGGAGGCCAGGACGGATTCCTCACCAGGGAAAAAAAGGAAAAAAAATCCCAGGACTGACAACAAAACATAACACACTACAAATATGTCGAAGAAAAGAGAAGATGGCATTGCAAATTTCTCTAATTAAAACTTGTAAAGCTGGATGGTGGCTGGACAAGCAAGACAATGTATCAAACAATCTAGGCCGGTTTGGTAGATGGGCTCAGGTTGGTCTAAAGATTAACCATTATCGGAACCAATGCAGGGGAGTTAATTGTTTAGTTTGGATGGGCCGGGCCAGGCCCAATTTGGGCTTCCATTTAAAGTCAGGTAGCGGTTCAGATCACGACGATATCGTCTTCGGCCCAGACTGGTGGGCTAACATTCGGCTAAAGCATTTAGAGTTGGGTTTTCAGGCTAGTTGGACTGTCATGCCTCACTGAGAACCATAATTCTCATCATACTAAGATGATTATACTATTGAGTTTCAAAACTTTTGATGGTTGATCTTCTTGTTCTTCCAAAAGGATCAAAGAATGTGATTTCTCTCGAAGTGATGGAATCTCTTAAGTATCAGAGTATGTGATTATGTTAATGAAGTTGGTAGTTGCCCTGCCAAACTCTTGAAAAAAATTGGAGTGCACGAGCTGCCCCAGATCCGAAATAACTGCAATATCTTGTACAAAATAAATATGCTAGATAATCTTTTCTGTAAAAGTACTCATAGCAATTGAACCCAAGAACTTCTTTAATATTTAGTGTCACCCTTTTCTTCTCTAGCAAGTCCAAAGAGATGACAGATGGTGGCCAACCTTTCACATTTAAGGGGTTCCTTAGAACAAACCATAAATGTGAGAACCTATACAAATCTATATTTAGTCTCACATCATTATGTATTTGGGAGATCTTTAATATTTATATAGGGCTAGAGAACCGAAATAATACCTTCTAACTAATCTTTTAGTTAAGATCGTGGATTGTTGGATTCGGCATCAAAATTGATTTGGCCTATGACTTATATGACTAAGAGATATTACAACATAAGCCTTTTCGAGTTGACCATGGCTAGATCATGGTGTTTATGATTAGATTTGACTAGATTTGTAATTGAATTTGAACAAATTTAGACTCTTCGCTTAGTAAAATATAAGAACTTAAATGAGGCATGTGTTTGGTCTCATGTGATTTATACATCAGAGAAATTTTAGGTACCTATATAGGATCAAAGAATCCAAATAATATTTTCTCACTAGTTTTATTTGGATGAGGTCCTGAATTATTATAATAAGTTTTTAGTCAAAGGATATTGCAAGAAAAAGTGACTTGCATTCCCAACTTTGAACCAAACATTGCAACCAAATTAAGCTCATTAGCCACGCTTTCTTAGCCAATACGTCCCCTGCATGTGGTCAATCTTCAAGGGCAAGCCACATGAATAGCCTCATTTAGGCACTCAAGGTTTTCTGTAAGTGTTTCACAGTGGACAAGCAAAACCACTGTAATTAGTGAAATAGTAGTAAGATCCAACTGAGCATTCACCATTGCAGGCTAGCTTCTAGACTGGTACATCAGCTACTCTTGAAGATCTGATGCTTGACAGAAGACAGCTAGCTGTTCAAATTCTCGATGATCTTGTAGAGACGATGGTCCCTTTATTTTAATAACCTAAGGCTTCTTCAATTCCATTGCGATGCCACAATAACAATGTTTTGTTCTCGGCCGTAAGATTTATCAAAGAGAGATGAGAAGGGGATACTGCCAAGCCAAGCATCGTCCAAAAACACATTAAGTTGCTTAAAAGGCATATCTCCATATATATATAAGCAATGTTCTAGTAGAAGTTCATCCTCATGCCAAATCTCTTCCTCGAGCAGTAAGTTGTGTTGATCTAACCTTTTCCATGATCTAGCTTCTTCGCCTTTCAATAGTTTCTAGCCTACATACAGCACAGAAAGATTCAGACTAGCTAGCCTTTTAATACCTAATCCACCTTGCTTTTCATACAGTCGGCTATAGTTTACAGGACAACGAAAACCGCTAGTTTTTCTTTGCCTGCCTCTTTAAAGAAAAGCCTCTCCTAAACTGGTCCATTCTAGGAGCTACCATCAAATACATAAGGTAACATGGAAGCATGGTTGAGACAGCATTAAACAGTGCGATTCTGCCTCCCATAGAAAGCAGCCTGCCTTTCCAAGAGACTAGCCTGATGATCACTGTTGATGCCATACCCTAGCAGTATGGTTATGATGATGGATAACTATTGATAAAACTCTTTTGTTTGCTAGGACCCTTGCTTAGGATGGGCCACCAGTGGAATTATTTCAGTTATTTTGCCCTGACCTTTGTGATCAAATCACACTCTGAAGTTGAATACAATTAATGACTCCAATATGTAAAAGATTCCTCGGAATTTCCTACTGTTAGAAGAGAAGCAGCATCTCAAATCTGCAATGGCTTTCCCAGAAAATGGATATTGTTAGTATTGGATCGATGTCTGGTCAAGATATCACCTTCAAAAAAATTTCGATACTGTACGATGTAGTAAAAAATAAAATAAATAAAATAAAAATAATCAAAATACGTGGATCAATCACAAAAAAGCTCGTCTCCATAGAACATGCAAACTTCACTATGAAAAAAAAATTTACAAGAGAAGATCTCACCCTCAACCCTCATATACCCAATTTCTCTCTCACAGAAAGTTCTCTTCACAAAAGCTCTCTCTCTTGAAAGACCCCCTTGAACCCCTGAAGTGACCGCTGTCCGCTGTCCAGGAGTCCTGTTCCTTCGCTCTATAGCATACGGTAGCTCTTTCTTTTCTTCGGGTTAGTTTCCGCGTGACCACAGATCTCACGGATTTCTATGAGAAAAAAACAAGCCGCCGCAGGTGAACAGGATCTTTGTTCACGATCAAAAAGCCACACGCTGATTTTCTGTTGAGCATCAGGCCTTTAAAGGCCTTAAAACCCTCTTAGAAAGTAATTAGGACTCTTAATTAAGGCAAAAAATTATTTCGGACCGTTAGATCAAGATCGGGATCAACCCATACCATTGGATCACACTTCGATTCACGGAATAGTACCGTGGATCGCGCGAAACGCGTGAGAAACGTCCACGCGTTCTACATGGTCCGCCATGAACCGTTCGGTCCATCGTGGATCGGGGTACAGAGCTATAGCGTGATGCCTGGGCCTGGGCCTGGGCCGGCCAGTGCGTGCGCGCCTGGGCCGCGCCTGCGCCAGGCATCTGGGCCCGAGCTGCGCGCCTGCACCCGCTCCTGGACCGCGCACTCCGCATCGAGTCCGCATGCTGCCATGCACTGGGCGGCGTCCCGCCTCATGTGGCTGCACCGTCGTCGCTCCACCAGCCCGCCGGCGGTTCTCCGCTGCCTCGGATTGCATGCCGACTTCAAAAGCACGTATCTTCTCTATCCGAGCTCCGTTTGGGGTGTTTTTGGTCTCGTTAGACTCTGTTTTTCACCGCGAATCTCGCTGTGAGCTCAATATAGATTAAATTTCGAGACATTAAATCCTAACAGTTAGCTGTTATTATTTACTAATAAAATGCTCAAGACCGGTAGCATAATATTGTATATTTCAGTAGGAATGCACATAAACCGGGCTTCATGTGATAAGCGAGCATACCAAAATTCGACAAAAGATCCGGCTTTGTGTGGCTTAAAGTTTGTACTTGCAGGCTGGTCCATTTAAATCTCCACTCCCAAGTCATAGATGGAGAGAATTCTCACCATAACGCAATCATCCGACCTGCACCACCTCAGCCACCAAAGCAGTCAACGTGGAGTGAGGGCAGAACTTGAATGGAGTAGTTTCTCGCAGGTACATGCACTGCACCACTCTCCCTCAGTAACAGCAATAAATTCAAATCCCTCCTTTGTCTCAGCACATTTATATCATCATATCCATCGCCGGGCTCCTCACGGCATTGCTGACGAGTCACAATAAAAATAACCTTTGAGCATCCCCATCTGGATGGTGAAAGCCTGACCGCTTCGCTATTAACCTTTAGTCTCTTGGATTTAGCATAGAATTTAGTCTGCGGATATGTTTTAAAACGATAAGGTGAATTCTTACCAAAAAAAACAATAAGGTGACTGTGATTGCCTGATTGGACCTATATGACCATAATGTAGAGGTTGGGAATAATTACTTGGTTGGTGGAACTACCGGAACATTCACGTAATCAGATGCAGTGCTGGCATGCGGGTACCAGAGATGCAGAACATGGCGTGCCTTCCACAATCAAGACCAAAGCTCCAGTGAGTCATGTTTGTCTCAATTCGCATGCATGCATGCATAAATCACGAGGCAGGGACATGATTCATAGAAGGGGCCGTTGGATCCGATTCACAGTTTTGATTGTGGAATTAAGCTATGATGCTTGGCAATTCGCAACAACTAGCAAGCTAATCCAATAAAGCGTGGACATGTTTAGTTTGCAGATTCTTATACTTCATAAGATATCACATGATGCATGCCCCATGAAACAATGAAATGGTCCACAAGAATTTTGTGGCATGATTGTTGGTTACTAAATAGCTCACAAGATTGAGATTAATGGAGGTCTCTTTATGATGGTGCAAAGGACATAATGGAGGTCCTGCAGCCATTTCTTCAGAACAGAATGTGGTCCCATCAGGATAGTTGAACCTCGGTTGGTTGAAAGGCCAAATGAATTTTGTGATGCTGCTATCATCCCCTATAGATTGTTTATAGCCATTGGCATGGATAAGAAAATTCCCTCGCATACTACATTGCATGCCTTGGAGGAAACTCTACAGGATCCATTTTACGCCATCATGGAGATCCATACGAAACTCTACAGGATCCATTTGACACCATCATGGAGACCCATCCAATGTGGAAGAAAGCTTCGTTAAGCACGGTGTCATGGATCGTGATAGAAGCACAACGAATTTGCCGGAGCCATCAATTCCTCCATCATAGTAATTAATGTCACCAACTCTCTTACGGCAGTGGTCACCCAGTCCTTCCCAGTCCATATCAAGTGATTAAAATGTCTCTTCAATTAAATGCTTTGGTTTAATTTCTGATAGGGAGAGTGATTTCTAGGCAAAAATTTGACTATAAATCTATCAACCAATGTGATACAACTATAGACGTATACGTTGCAAGAAATTATTGTGTGCACTGCACGTCTGACAATACTGAAACACACCATCAACCATCAAAATGCATTAATGTGAGTTTTATTCATCTTGCACCCATCTTAATGAATGATCCATGCCAATACACTTCGATCACTGGTGGCATGCACCAACATGATCCGGAGCACACAGAGCACGTTATAATTTCCATCTTTATGTAATATTTTCGCAATGCCGACCTCAATTTTTAATTTTTGGATAGGCAAATTATGTATCGAACATTCAACTAATATTATGGTTATAAAAAAATTATTTATAAATAATATAAAAAAATCTTTAGAGAGAGAGATTAGGTTATCCCTATCATCTTCTTTCAGTCAAATCTCCTTTATCTTCTCCGCATGTGTATTATTATTTATCCTCTAATTTTTTTGCACAAAAATCCAATACACGAAACTCATTTATCTCTAATCAACCGATCAAAGAGATAGTGCACATAATTGCGTACGAGTGCATGTGATCGTACGCATCATTCATCATATAATGGACAGCATATATTATGCATCATACCGTATGGTGTACTACAGAAAATTTGTATCTAAAAAATCTAAAAATAAGATAAAATATTTTCTGTTCGCATAGAACATGACGTATGTTTTTTTTATTAATCAACTGTCAAGGCATTTAAAGATTTTAAACTAATCTAAATTAAGTTCGAAAAAATATTTAATATTTTATTTTTTTTTTCACAATCACAGATCATGAGGTGCCCATATAAATAACAATTTGATGCTTAAGAAGGACGTTAAAAAAAAAAAAAANAAAAAAAAAAAAAAAAAAAAAAATAACCTACTGATCAATACCTGGGGAGGAACGCATTATTGGTGTGGTACTTGGAGGATTTTAAGGGCGGTACCATTCCGATATATTCGTACCAACTGGGGCAACATGTGCACCAATAGCCGTAGAAGGGTAAGTTGGGTTAGAAATTGGTTAAAGAAGTCAGAAAAGGCTGCATGTTGTTGTAAACCAACAGAGAAGGAATCATATGCTTTTCAAGCCCAAAGACGCTTCTCTCTTAACTAAGCGAAGTCTCATTTTGTATTTCAATCATATCCTAGGTAAATTTTCATACTTTTTAAAGAAGATATTCTTTGCAAAATTACCTGACTCATTTGAATTACTTAGTTGTATTTGATCATACCTTTGTCTATAAATCTCCATGCATACTTTTTGAATGAAACCCATTATTTATTACTCTAAGACTGAAGTATTATAAAAGGACCATGGGGAAGATCCTAATGTGATGCAATAGTAACCATATATCCAGAGCAAAAATAATTTTAAAGCATGATCTTCTTTTTCAGAATCATGATGGCCAATCGGTTCTAAGCAATGATGCAAGAATTACCTATATTAGATACTTGGAGATACACCTTTTGCAAAGCAAGCACAGAAGAGAGATTCGCCAATCTCAAACGGCATTACGTACTACCAAACATTAATTTCTGTAATAATAACCATCATGAGAGTCCAATATAAATGTGTCGGTATAATATGCCAGTTTCCATAGAATAAGTGGAAGTGGAAACATGACTATTTATGCCCATCTGTCGTTTTGTCTCGATCAGTGGAGCATGTTTGTGAATATCATATCTGAGTTTGGTGGATGCTAAATATATCATTAATTTATGGGCATTTGGTGAATGCTAATTAAACCTTTATGGGCCGTAGGCATTTGTAACTAATAATGACTTTGGTGGCTAAATTCATCTTTCAAAGCTGGTCATCTCCATCAGTCATTGCATGCTGATTCAAACCTCATTATTTAGTGAGCAAAATGCTTAATTAATATACAATGTATGACAATTGACGTGAGCCTATCTTAATCTCCGCACAAGATATTGACAACTAAGGCTAACATATGTACATAATTCATGATCTTAAAGCTTTTATTTAACACACTTGGGATGTGCATGCAGTCTACTATAGTTCGCATTAGGCAGAATACAGAAACTGACTCATGCCAACGTTATATAAAAGTTCATCACGCCTTACAAAGTGCTGCACTAGGTACACGGTACATTCATATTCGGTCCATCCATATCCCCATCAAGAGACTACCACCATGGATAACATCTTAAATCTCTACCTAACAGACCTCCAGCCATTGGTACTCTCCCTATAATGTCCACTTCTATATCATGTATCAGTGGGAAGACCAGAGGAAAGCACCCATGGCAAACTTCCTCTTATAGTCGAGGTCGCCGGCCACGGGGAGGCCGTACTCTGTAAGGAGGCAGTTTAGCTTCCACTCGGGCATCGTCTCGTAGTCGGCCTTGGTGTACCTCGGGTAGTGGAGAGGCATCTGGAAGTAGCTTGCCCTCTCGTTCGCGTGCTGCTTGCCTCTCTGCCCACTGGTCATGGGGCTCACCTTGGCTACACCGCGGGCGGCCGAGCTCATGGCTGCCGGCACTCTACTATATCCTCTGCCTCGAGTTTTTTTGGGAGAGAGTAGTCTCCATAAGGGGTGGGCTTTTATAGAGGTGGCGAAGGGGTTAAGAGAATATTATTTAAAAAGTATGTTGATAGCAATACGCGTAGCCAACCCGCATCCCATGGCCGTGGATGAGGCTGGAATTAATGGCTGAGAAAAGGAAAGGTTCCGAACTGACTTGTAGGTTTTGGATTCCAGCACTCAATTAGCGGCTTAAGTTTTCCACCGATATATGAATACAAATATGTTTTTAATACCATCTGGGTTACGACCCACGTGCTTCTTCTTTTTTTTTTGGATAACATAGAGGAAAAAAATAAATACAATAAAATAAAAATAAAATAAAATAAAAATATCAAGATGGTCCAACGTAAAGAGTCTCTCTGGCATCAGATTCCAATAAAAGATAAAATCAGCTTTCACGTGATATTTAAAAGGTGTTTTTGGGCTCTTGACGATGTAGAAGATGTCAACCCTTGTAAACATAGTAGAGGAGGAGAGAGGGATGACAAGAAGAAGATTTTAACATCGACAAGAAATTTTTAGACTTTAGCATCAAAGCACAATATGTTTTGATTTATTAATCATGTAACAATAATGAGTTGTTCCTGCTTAGATACAAAAGAAATTATATACTGCATTGGTGTACCAGCTCATTGGTATATCAGATCAATTATTTTTTCACCACACACACCAGCTTGACTCCCCTTCTCCCTTTTCCAAATGAAAAAGGAATCTGATATGGTGGATATTTCATCTAACCTTGGTAACGATCAAAGCAAAGATCTTGGCAATATTCCATCGGTCATATTTACCTCAAATGTGGATGGAATAGAAGCATGATCGTGCCGGTTGGAGATTAACATTGGCAATTGATGCGCACACGTGTCAAGCGGTCGTCGGAGACGCCGCCCTCGGCTCACGAAGTATTGTCCGCTTCGATTAGGTCCGGACAGGGGCTGCTGCCCCGTAGTCCCACCGGAGGTTGTCCCTGGGATCCCTCTGGGCCCCACCGGGGGTTATTCCTCCCCGGCCCGACGCCACGCAGGCGGCCTCATGGTTTTGTCCTTCCCCTCGGCGGGAAAAGACGTCTCGTGAGTGAAGGGGTGCTCGTATCCCTACTTAAGCACATGCACACTTCAGAATTGCCCGATATGGGACTATTAAGGGAGGTCCCCCGCGGCCTGCCCACAACACAGCCCCCACTCTGGAGGATGCATGTGTCGCAGGTCAGGGACGGGTACCCCTTCCTGGCGCGCCACTGATGCGCACATGTGTCAAGCGGTCGTCGGAGACGCCGCCCTCGGCTCATGAAGTATTGTCCGCTTCGACTAGGTTCGGACAGGGCTGCTGCCCCCGTGGTCCCACCGGGGTTGTCCCTGGGACCCCTCTGGGCCCTATCGGGGGTTATTCCTCCCGGTCTGACGCCACGCAGGCGACCTCACGGTTTGTCCTTCCCTCGGCGGGAAAGACGCTTCGTGAGTGAAGG
>KE504871.1:766603-781172 GCA_000441515.1 Elaeis oleifera
TTTAGTAGATTTGAATTTCCAAGTAGGAGCTTGGGGAGTGGATGTAGGTGCAAGGTTAGCACCGAACCACTATAAATTTTCTTATTTGTGTTGTGCCTTCTTTCTCTCCTCTTAATTGCATTCTTGCATCTAACTTCTACACCTTGCATAAAACACACTCACCATACTTATCTTGATTATCTTCATAGTTGTAAATTAAGTTAATTTTAAAAACCCAATTCACCCCCTCTTGGTTGCATAGCTGGGCAACACGGGAGCTTTGTGTGGATGATCCGCAGAGGCCAGACACGCTGTGTGACTGTATCACGATGATCAGTCTCTCCCGACGGCGATCAGATTGCGGCGATCTACTATCCGCACAAAGGTATTGTGTTCTGAGCACATTACAGTAAAGTGTTTACTGTTCAAATTCGAATTTCAAATTTAAATGCATGCATGCTATATATCATATTTAGATCCTAGTATAGGATAAATTCATGTTAATTAATTAGATTAATTAATAATTTTTGCTGTAAAATAGTGATTTTGAAAAAGTTTTAGAATTACCATTTTACCCCTACACTGAATTTCGCAACATAGGTGTATTGAGAAGATAGGCCGACTGTATGCCAGTAAATTTGAATGGACATCGGTCGGTAACTCTGATGTGCCGATGGTCATCAGTCGGATATTAACCAAGTCGTCGGTTGCTGGTTGATAGTAGCCGATCGTTGGTCGGTCAATTGATTGTTAGTCGGAGTAATAAGTTCATAAGGCCGATATAGAGTTGGAGTTTGGGGTCGGTTGAATGGTTCCAACAGTTGTCCCCCACTCCCAAGTCCGAGGTGGTCCAACGTGTATAGTATCATGTGGTCTGTCACATTAGATGAAGGGAGTCGTCATGTATTACCTTGAGCCCTGACTTGGCTGCTGATCTTTATAATTTTTGGAATATAAGAGATCTCCAGCTATTTTGTTGTTTCGGTAGTTGTGAAATCATCATTGAGCTATCGTTTCGATAAGATAATTCGACATCCAGGACATCCGGATGATTTGATTCTGACTAGTAAATCTTGACCATGTTTCCAAACATCATTAGATCAGAATTGTTCATGCGGATAACAGTGAGGTGGCACGATCAGAAGCAGATGCGTCGAACCGTCCGATCAATGGTCGGTCTGGATGTTACCACGTGTCATCATCTGATGAGATTCAGATTTGATCGATTTCATCCAGATCGTTGAAGGATCCTATATATATGGGGTCGCTTTCAGCCAGACTTTTACTTTACATTTGTCACCATCCTCTGTAGCGGAAGGTTTTGCCGGAAAGCTGCCCCAGTGCTAGGAGCTCCAGGGTACCCCTTTTTTGTTTCAGGTCAAGTTTTCTTGTCTTCATCTTTGGGTTCTTCTTCTCCCTTTAGGGTTTTTCTTCATTCTTTTCTCTAGCTTTCTATTTTTGATGGCCAGTAGAAGAGTTTCTTTTTCTCGAGATAGTCGGTCGGAGAATCTGGCCGACGAATCTCCATCGGGTCTGAAAATAAAACTTTTCCTTATCCGGGCCCAATGTTGAATGGCTCCGGGAGCAGTTTCGTATCTCGAAATAGTATCAGCTTTTTGCTTCTGATGCGAACAGTCAGATTAACTCTCCTCTTCCAGACCAGGTCACATTTTATGTCGAAGATCTTCGGACCAATCTTCGATTTTCGATTTCGAAGTTCGTCCGAAATCTTCTTGACTATTACGGTCTCTGTCTTGCTCAGCTGGCTCCAAACTTCATTCGGCTGATCATCAGTTTTGCTTTGTTATGTCCGCTCATACCGACTGAGCCTCATCCTTCTCTCTTTCAAACTTTTTTGATCCTTCGTTCTCATCCTAAGGCCCAGGGTTAGTGGTTCTTCAACTCGAAAAAAGATCTTTCTTTCATCATCGGTCTTCCATCGTCCATTCATGGATAGAAGAACTAATTTTTTTTGTTTCTTCTCTTTTTCCCAGGGACTTCCCTTCATGCTGGGGTGATCCAAGGACCGGCCCAACAAGAATAATCAGATGGAGGTCGATGATCGAGAAGATTTTTATCGAATGAAGGACATGACAGTTCCACCGCAGCGAGAGCTGATAATCGAACAAGCTCTCTACGATGCCGGTTTTAGTTCGGTCACCTCCTTAGGTATAGCATAGTTGACCACTTTCATTTTTTACTTTATTTGTTTTTGAATTATACTGATTTTTTGTTCTGATTGTAGCCATGTAGCCGAGGATACGAGTGTCGGCTGTCGATATTCACCAGCACGCTATCAAGAAGAAGGCAACATCTGAAGCTGGACCTCCCGATCGTCGAAGAAGGGTCGGGTAGTTAGTCCATCTACACCGATGAGAAAATCTGACATTCCATCAGAGTTGGTTTCAAGCCAGTTTTGGCGTTGTCGACCCGACAACGCTCCCTGAGGTGCCGTCTACTGAAGATGGGATGGCAGGAGGAGACGGAGCTGCAACAGTACCGTTTGCAGCTCCATCAGTAGAAGTTCGGATCGAGGTGGAAGTCGTGACGGAGCCAAAACAATCCACAGCTATTCCAGCCGTTCCGACAGCAGAACATTCTCGGGCGTAGTCGAGCATCGACTTCCCTGCATTCTCAAGCATGGGGCTACCGACAGGAGATCGGGGGAAGGCACCGGTGACTTCGACAGACGATGGATCGTCAGCGGGCCATCTCATTTTTTTTTTACATCAGAATTTTTGAGGGTGAGTCAGCCTTGGCCAATCCGACATTAGCTAAGCAGCTCATCCAAGCTGCTCTTCTCCCGACTGATCGGGAGAATAGGAAGAATCGAACAATAGCTGAGATGTTTTCTTCTTTTACCCGTTGATACTCTGGGTAAGTTTTCCGACTCATTTTTATTTTTTTTTATCTGACTTGATTTATCTTCTGCTTTCAGTGGACGCACGATATGCACGATCTGGAGGTCGGCTATCAGAAGATTGCTGACTTCCATCGGTCCTGGATAGACAAAATGGCGGCCGTCAATGCTGAGATGATGGCTGCCCTTGAACAACTCTAGGCAGTGACTGAGTGGAGGCAAAGCTTCAGGAAGAAGTCTCTTGTTTGACCGTCGATCTACAATCTTTCGGAGCCCAACTTGAGTCGGTTCATCCAAATATTTCATCTCTTGAGTTGTAGATCAAGAGCAAAAAGTACTCCATCCATCAGCTTCGGCGAGAAAGAGATGGGTGCATTGATGAACTTGAAGCCAAATGTGGAAGGCATCAGGCCACCTGAAAAGGTTGGCTCTGGCCAATGCGCTGAGTCGGCCTCCGCGAGAACTGACGCGAAGTTGGCAAAAGCTGAAGCAGAGTCGGCAAGGGAAGCTCTGAACCAAGCCATCGAAAACTTCAAGAACTCAGAAGAGTTCAAAGAAGAAATCTTCGAAGGTAGATTCGCCTCTTACTACGTCGGGTACAAAGACGGTTGAGATACAATCAAAAAGTTGTACCCGATTCTGAACTTGAGCAGCATCATTCTTTCTGCCTCGAAAGATGAAGCTGCTAAAGAAGGGGCTGCATCGACTGAAGATGAAGCACCGACTGCATCAGAAGCTGTTCCAGTCACCGAAGCTGCACCGGAGCAAGGAGACGAAGACAACAACTATTGATCGGTGTAACATTTTCACTTTCTTTTGTAATTAGAAACTTTTGTAATCGGACTTCGGTCCAATTTTATAATTTTTTTTCAATGAATGAAAGAAATTTTCTAAATACAGATTCTTTCTTTTCTTGTGTATATTTTCATTATCGTAAAATTATAGTCGAACAGTCGAATATCGATCGGTAAGTCGAACATTCAGTAGTAATTGTAGAATCGTCCGTTAACCGAATATTAATTGACATACTTATCTTTTAGGTATTAAGATAAACAGTAATAAGTCGAATATCCTTCGACCGACCGTGGTCGAGTCAGTATGTCACTTATCTGATAAACGGTGACAAATCGAATATCCTTCGACTGACTGTAGTCAAATCGATATAGTTTCAATTCGATCTGAGTCGTATTGGCATAGCATCCCGTTTAGTTGACACTAAGTCAGCATAAATAATCATTCGACTAGAGTCGGCTTTTACAGTGGAAAGTCGAAATATAATCGGTACCGAGATACAGTTGGTATGTCAATTTTACAGTAAAAATTGAGATATAGTTGATGTGTCGATTTTTACAGTGAAAAATCGAAATATAGTCGATAAGAATTGACCGTCCATCTATCGATCTATTATCACTTTGTAGTTGGTCGAAATTTTTGTGATTCTGAAATTTAGTGTTTTATTCTGAATACTGTACATGTGAACAACTTTATTGATAATACATCTTTAAGTTGTCAGTATTCCACGCTCGAGGAATAGCTGTTCCCTCAAGAGTTTTCAGCTGATATGCGTCCGGTCTAAGTGTCTCAATTATTCTGTAAGGTCTTTCCTAATTCAAAATAATTTTTTCTGATCCAGAGATCTTGAGACTTCTACTTTCCTTAGGACCAGATCTCCTGAATGGAAGATCTTCGATTTAACTTTTGCATTATAATATCGGACTACCCTTTACCGATATGCTGCCATCCGAACTTGAGCTTGTTGTCGGACTTCTGAAAGTAAATCTAGATCGACTCTCCGACATTCTGAATTGCTCAGCTCACTGTATTGTTCCACCCTTATTGATGGTAGTCTGATCTCAAGTGGGATCATCGCTTCTATTCCATAAGCTAGGTTAAATGATGATTCTCCCGTTGGTATACGTGGAGTTGTTCGGTATACCCATAAGATCGGATATAGTTCTTCCATCCAGAGGTCTTTAGCTTCATTCAGTCTGGTTTTGAGTCTATGCAGGATTGTTCGGTTTGTCACTTTCACTTCATTGTTGGATCGTAGATGGCCGACTGATGTGAGTTTGTTCGTAATGTAAAATTTCATACAGAACTCTTTGAAGTTTTGATGGTCAAATTATTGACCATTGTCGATGATGATGGTATGTGGTAGACCGAATCTGCATATGATTGATTTCTAAATGAAATCTTCCATCTTACTTTCAGTGATTCGTGCCAGAGGTTCAGCTTCCACCCATTTGGTGAAGTAATCAATGATGACTACTATGAATTTTCTCTGACCAGATGCCGGAGAAAATGGACCAAGTATGTCAATTCTCCATTGTACAAAAAGCTTTGGTGCAACAATTAATGTTAACTGACTGACCAGTTGGTGTTGTATATTTGCATATTTCTGACATGGTTCACACCTTCGGACAAGTTCAACTGTATCTTTCTTCATAGTGGGCCAGTAATATCCTTGTCATAAGACTTTGTAAGCCAAAAATTTACCCCCCAAGTGATTTTCATAAATCTCTTCGTGAACTTTTCTGAGTACATAGTCGGCATCTGTCGGTCCCAAATACTTCAATAAGAAAAGAGAGAACGACCTCTTATATAGTTGACCATTCATCAAAATGTATTGCAAAGCCGTCCATCTAAATCGTTTGGCTTCTGAGGGATCCGTAGATAGAGTTCCATCAGTCAAGTACTAGATATTCAGATCCATCCAGCTTGGTTCATCAGTGATTTGTAGCACTTCTTCGACTTTATCAATACTCGATTGTTCAAAATATTCGACGAATGTCCGATCCAGCGAGTTGAAAAAAATGATTGCGAGTCACGAAAGTGCATCGACTCGAGTATTTTCTGTTCTTGGGATGTGAAAGATCTCAAAATACTTCAAAGTGGACGTAAGATCTTTTACCTTCTGGAGATACTTTATCATAATAGGGTCTCGAGCTTCAAATTCGCCCTTGACCCGTCCGGTAATCAATTATGAGTCGGTAAAGACCTTCAGGTTATCGATGTCGAGCTTCTTAGCAATTTTCAAGCCGGCTAAAGGTGCTTCATATTCGACTTGGTTATTCGAAGTTTTGAAATTAAATCGAAGGACATATTCAGTTATAACTCTTTTAAAATTGGTGAGAATGAGACCAGCTTCACTGCCTTGTGCATTAGATGCTCCATCAATATGTAGCACCTATGCCGATGTTAAGTCAGACTCGAGAGTTGTAGCTTGCTTTATTTTGTCGTGAGCTTCATCTCCAGGATTATTACCAGGTATTGTACACTCGACGACGAAGTCAGCCAAAACTTGCATCTTTATTGATGAACGTGGGTGATATTATACATCAAATTCATCGAGCTTTATTACCCATTTTGCCATTCGACCTGAAGTATCAGATCGATGTAAAATTATCTTCAACGGCTGATCTGTCAAGACGACAATAGGGTATGTTTGGAAGTATGAACGAAGTCATTGTGATGATATGAGTAGAGGGTAGATTATCTTCTCCGCTCTTGAATATCTTACTTCGGCATTGTGAAGCACCTTACTAGTATAGTAGGTCGATCATTGAATTTGATTTTCATCCTCTTGGATGAGTACCGAGCTAACTACCTCCGTCAATGTCGTCAAGTAGAGATACAAAGTTTCTCCAATCTTTGGCTTTGTAAGCAATGGTGGAGACGCCAAATATCTTTTTAGATCTTCGAAGGATTGTCGACACTCATCTGACCATATGAAGTCGTTTGATTGTCTCAAGGTCTTGAAGAAGGACAAGCATCTTTCTGCCGATCTTGATATGAATCGACTGAGTGCGATGATCTTTCGTTAAGCTGTTGTATCTCTTTCTTGGAGCTTGGATGCTTCATATTGATGATAGCCTTTATTTTTCGTGATTGACCTCAATTTCTTATTGTGATACAAGAAATCTGAGAAACTTCTCATAAGTTACTCCGAATGCACACTTAGTTGGATTCAACTTCATCTGATGTCATCGAAGTATGCTGAAGGCTTCTTCAAGATCCCGAACATGATTAGTAGTTTGAGGGCTTTTTATCAGTATATCATCTACATAAGCTTTCATATTTCATCCGATCTGTGCCTTGAAGATTTTGTTAACTAGCCGTTGATATGTGGCTCTGATATTTTTCAAACCGAAAGCATTACTTTATAACAATAGATGCCTTTATCGATTACGAAGGCTGTGTGCTCCTTATCTTCGGGTGCCATCCGAATCTGATTGTAGCCTGCAAAGGCATCCATGAAGCTTAAGAGTTGATGCTTCGAAGTCGCATCAACTAGTTGATCAATTTTTGGTAATGAGAAACTGTCCTTCGGACAAGCTTTGTTTAGATTGGTGTAGTCGATGCAAATTCTTCATTTTTCATTGGCCTTTCTCACCATCATTGCATTGGCGAGCCAATCGGGATAAGTAGCTTTTCTAATAAAGCCAGCTGCGAGGAGCTTGTCGACTTCTTCATCGATGACCTTCTATCTTTTAGGAGCAAAAATATTTTCTTTTGTCTCACCGATTTAACTTTGGATCAATATTTAACCGATGAGTTATTACCTCTAGAAGAATGCCTGGCATATCAGTAGCCGATCAAGCAAAAATATCGGTGTTTGCTCTAAGTAGATTTATTAGTTGCTGTAGCTCCGGATCAGACAGCGCGATCCAATTTGGACCGTCTTCTCAGGATCCTCTTCTTTTAGTGGGATGAAAATCAGTTGTTCAGCTGGTTCATCCCTTTCTTCATTTCTTTTTGGTCTAATTTATCGACGGACAAAGAGTCTTCAGATTGATTATTCTGTGTGAAAATCAGAAAGCAGCGTCGGACAAGTTGATCTCCACGCATCTCTCCAACTCCATTCTTTGTCGAAAATCAGACTAGTAGATGATAAGTCGAGACTACTGCTTTCAGAGCATTAAGTCCAAGTCATCCGAGTATAGCATTATAAGCCGAAGAAACTCAGACAACCGTGAATATTAAGAGAACAGTACTATATCGTGGATTTGTTCCAATAGTTAGTGGGAGAGTAATTTTTTCTTCCACGGTAACTGCATCTCCAGTGAAACCGACCATTGGCGTCGATACTCTCCTGAGTAGATCAGTCGATAATCGCATTCGGAAGAAAGTCGAATAAAATAAACATCCATCGAGCTTTTATTATCCATTAATTTTTTTTATATCATAATTTATTATTGTTGTCGAGACAACGACAGCATTATTATGAAAAGTTTAAATTTTCTGAACATCTTCTTTCAAAAAAGTAATTACATTATCGAGTCGTCGCTTCTTCGCCGACTCCTCTTCGAAAGTTGCCCCTCAGTTCTTCTATCATCCGGAGATAATGTTGATTACTCCCACCATTGGTCGATTGTTAAGTGTCCTTCAGTTTGTGGCTGAAGTTGTTGGTCGGTGGGAATTTGAGTTGGACGATCTCGTCGAAACTTTTCGAGGTAGCCTCATCGAATCAGAGCCTCTATCTCGTCCCTGAGCTGGATGCACTATTCGGTATCGTGACCATGATCATGATAGAACTGACAGTACTTCTTCCTGTCATGGCTCCTTGGTGGCGCTTTCATTGGCGGGGGGGTCGTAGATACTCTTCTCTTTCGATTTCCATCAAGATCTGCGCACGGAGAGCAGAGAGAGGAGTGTAGGAGTCATACCTGCCATAGCTACTTGGCTTCGAACTCCATCATCGAGGTGAAGCTCTCTTATTAGTAATTGGCCGACTTGATTTAGTCAGAACTCCACTTTTCTTCTGTTTCTTCTTCTGATCTTTTTTGTCTGTCTGGCATCGGTCAGAAGCAGCTTCATTCGCGCGAATGTACTTGTACGCACGCTTCAGAAGTTTAGCATAGGTCCGAGGAAGAGTTTTGTCTAGAGAGCAGATGAATCTCGATCTCCTCAAATCTCTCTTCATGGCCGATATGGCCATATCTTCATTGAGATCCCTGACCTCAAGTGTGGCTGCATTGAAATGATCCATAAAATCTCTCAACGTCTCTGTCTCACCTTGCTTGATAGAGAAGAGACGGTCTGATGTCCGTGACAGCCTTTCGCTAGTGCTGAAGTGGGCCACGAAAGAATGCTCAAGCTGCTCAAAAGAGTTAATGCTTTCCGACTGAAGTCTGAAATACCAGACTCGAGCAGCCTTCCGAAGAGTTACTGGAAAGCCAATGCATAAGAGGGCATTAATTACCCCCTGAATCATAATGAAAGCCTTATAGCTCTCCAGATGATCGATCGGGTCGGTGGAGCCATCGTATGGCTCCATCTGCGGCATCTTGAATCGAGAGGGAATCGGTTCATCCAGGATGCACCGAGAAAGAGGCTGGACAGTATGGAAGTCGTAGTCATTGGAAGACTTCCGATCTTTCACTTAGAGTCAGACAAGCTGACAATCAATCCCCTTGAACTTGCGTTCATAGTCATCGAGCCACCGTTGTTGGAAAATTCTAGAGGTAGAGCCCCCGAAGAGCTTGAAGATGGAGAAGCAGAAGGCATCTGCGGCCTTTTCTCCTTCCTAATACTATGTACACGAGAAGGAGAGGAAGAACGCCAATTAAGATGGATGGCATGGTGGGAGTGTCGAGAATGCTGTTGTCCGTCTCGATGAGAGTGTCGAGACGGTCGTCACTCTAGAGAAGAGGAGGATGAGCGCCGTGGAGGACGGCGGCTGTGCCTAGATGGCACTGACTGAGCCACCAACTGCTCCACTAGCGGCTGCTAATGAATTTACTGCTAGTGGAACTTTGGACCTCCTCCGTCAAAATCTTCATTTGCTACATGAGTGCAGCAATCTGTGCGTCCGTGGTGACCACAGGACGTGAAGAATTGAACTCTGCCACTGGAGGTGGGGGAAGAACATCTTCTCGACGGGAAGACTATCTCGCCGATCCCGTCGAGTACTGGGCTCTGATTTTTGGTATGGTTGATTGTAGTTGTCCCCCTTTTTGGCGCCAATATGTTACAGCCAATCCCCTGTCGCCTGTCGTCGGTGAAGAGCACCTGCAAAATAAAGTCCTCACAAATCGAAATTATGTCCGGCGAGGACCCTCCGATGCTTAAGTCAGCGGAGAGTGGTGAATAACAGATAAGAGTATTTGAAATGGCAGAGTATTAGTTCAGAATTGTCTTATCCGTGCTGTTCATTTATCTCCTTTTTATAGATGATTCTGATGTAACCGTCGAGCACGTGATCCTGCTTTTTATGGTGCTAAATTATCAGACCATAATCATGGAGTTAATTGGTTATTTATGCCCACTAATGACCGTAATACGTAGTCGATAACCATTTATAACGGTTAGATGTATTGAAAAGATAGGCCGACCATATGTCGGTAAATCCGAATGGACATCGGTCGGTATCTTTGATGTGTCGATGGTCATCAATCGGATATTAATCAAGTTGTCGGTTGCTGGTTGATAGTAGCCGACTGTTGGTCGGTTAATTGATTGTTAGTCGGAGTAATGAGTTCATAAAATTGATGTAGAGTCGGAGTCAGAAATCGATTGAATGATCCCAATATATATGTGTGTGTGTAAAAGAGGTTAAAGACAGGACATGAAATCACATTTTAGGAGAAGGGAATATAGTTACTTAAAACGATAATCTTAAATATAAAAATATGGAGGTCGTCCTGCTTTATATAAATTTGAAGAGGCGTACATCAAGTATCATAAAAAGTAAGAGTCAAACGTTTTACTATCACAAAAAGTAGAGTAAAACTGACCAGTGCAGTCGCCTAATTAATAGCCAAGTGTATTTTTTGGTAGAAGATTGTCAAGTGTATTTTGATTTTAGATCCCCCTCTAGCAGCAAAAAGCCTCGGCTTCCATTAATTGCCGAATAGGTGGTGATTGGACTAGACATAGACATGTACCATATCTCCATGTCCAATTGTGATTCCATGATGCATCGCGGTGGTTTGAACCGGACATTTCGTCTTCAAATATGCATCAAATAGCATCCGAAACGATGCATGATAACGTAGGGATATTAGTTGTCAGATGTGAAGATTGCGATAGAGATTTTAACAGGGGTTGCAGGGGCACGGATCGGACCTCCTATGTATTTCACTCGTGTTGCTTTGACGAGAGGAACAATGCAATAAAGAAAGGCCATTCTTCCACAAACCTCCTTCTATTATCGGACTAAAAGTTTGGAGAGTTGCTCCGATATATGCGTCTTTCCTTTTTTTTTAAGCCAAAATAGGATTCATTCTGACCGTTGGTCGTTAGTAGGTATCTTGCAATTATTAGTGGTATCTAAGAAATTACTTTTACCAGTCCTCCATCTTGTTCCTCCCCACGGCTTCCTCCCTTGTTGCATGGACCAATGGCCACTGGGATTGATTAAGCCATCAGATGGATCAATTATGACTCCTAAATATTGGCAGTAGATATGGTTAAGATGTCAATTACGATGAATAGGATGTCAATTATGACTCTTAAATTTATCCAAAGCACGTGGATCCTTTGCAGTGCATTGCACGATGCATTGCACTGTGCATGCCGTCCATCGTATGATGAATGATGCGTAGGATCGTGTGTGCATGTGGTCATGTGTGGCTATCCATTGTGCGATAGATAGTATGCGTGATGCAGCGCACTATGCACTGTGCGATGCATCATGATACCGTGGATCCACGTCCTTATCCAAATCATAGTACTTTGCCCTGCATAGCATTCCATCGGCTATAACTACTTACCAGGAGAGAATTCAAGACCATTTATTCCATGATTAATGGTAAATAAAATTTAAAAAATTGTTCTGAATACATTATAGAAGCACCATAGCAAGATTAGAAATTTAAGGTAGGAACAAGGAGAGCTGGTTGATAATGGAGTTGGCGAATCAGCGGTCACAAGCTTGATAAACTTTTCGCATGCATATTGCAGTATGCGAACGTCCTAAAACTTATATATAGCCAATAATATATAACTTACAAGTGATTCATGCAAATGAGTTGTATCAACCATCATTTATAACATCCTTACCAATAAAAAAACATCATTTATGACATCAACTAAACCAGGGCCACCCCATCCAACAATTAAAGCTCCACACCGACCCTCCCAAACCACCGAAAAGATACCACCCTGATAATCCGGGGACCGACGAAGGTGGGAAATTTTTGTCCCTGTGGGAATACAAATCCTGTGCGCAGTCGGAAACCACCTTTTCCGCTCGTTAATAACGCTAAATTCCGAGTGGGTTTTGGTTTCCAGTACCCTTCTCTCCCTCTATATAAGAAATTCCATCTCCACAGTGATCACAGGGAGAGAGAGAGAGAGAGATGGAGATAACTAAGAGAGAAGTAGTAGAGGGTGAGAAGGAGCGAAGAAGCATGGAGTGGGTGACGAGGAGGAAGCCGGGGGAGGCCAACGGGCAGGGCCATCATGGGAAGGAGAGAAGCGTGGGGTACTTCCGGATGCCCCTTCACTACCCGAGCTACACCAAGGCCGACTACGAGACGATGCCGGAGTGGAAGGTCGACTGCCTTCTGAGGGAGTACGGGCTGCCCGTGTTCGGTGACCTCGCTCAGAAGAGGGAATTCGCCATGGGCGCCTTCCTTTGGACTCGCTGAGAGACCACCTTGGTGATCCAAATCATCACTAAGTTTATACTGCTTCCCATGGTCGTAGAGTCTTGCTTCGTGTTCGTTAGGTTATGGTGTCAGTATGCTGTTAAAGTTGGTCATGTAGGTAGGGTTTTACATTTGTCCAGGGTAATCAAAGCATCACTCGAGTTTGTTGGGTTTTTTTTTTTTTTGTTGGGAGATGGAGGTGAAGCGACGTGATGGACGGACGTTGGATGGAAATTTTGTAAACCATTCTAATATAACTATATATTTTTGAGTATTTTTATGGGTAAATCTATTAACTTTTTAGTTCTTTTTGACATATCTATATTTAGGTTTATTTTGGTGCGTGCTGTGACGTTTCCCGAGCGAGGATCTCCTCAGTGTAAATCCAGTTTGTAGTATCACACGCGACGGATTTGGAATCCAGTTTTTAGTATCATAGTCGGCGGATTTGGTTATTGTTTGTTTGGCTTTGGCAGTTAAAAAATCCATAAATTTGCTTCTAAGAAAAAGGATCCGGAGTTTACAACCAATTTGGAAAGGTTTTAGGCAGCAAAAAGACCTACGGTAGTATCTGAAAATGCTCAAGAACTCGCTGTCTTAGATTGCATTTGTCCATCGTTGATGTCACCGAATCAAGCCATGATTGACTTGAAAATTAATAGTCATATCCGTTTTTTTTTTTTATTTTGCTCCACCACCTCCAAATTTCAAATATGAAATCTCTCTCGAACTTTTAGCATGACATACGAGCAGTTTGATTATTATTTGAAGCTATAATGCCAACTTTGCCTTTGGCGTTTTATAAAAGCCGTGAGCAACTGTTTTCAAAAGATTTTAAGAAGGAAGAGGTCTGTAATAGCATCGAAAGAACTCAAAAAATAGTCTTATATTACACTTGTTCATTGTTGATATCACTGAGTCAAGCCATGATTAATTGTCTGGAACGTTAATATTCATGCGCTTATTTGTATATCCCTGAAACAAAGGTTGAGGAGAAATTAGCAAGACCCACCTCTAATAAGCATCATACTTTTGCGAGTACATATACAACGATATTAATTCATTTCATTTTCACATGATTAGAATCATGTTCTAGCAATTTCAGATGGCTTGAGAATTTTTAACCATAGACAGATAGGCAAGAACTCCAGGAGAAAGGATATTCCAGAAGCGGTATTTTCATATTGTTTGTATGCTAGGTGTCTCGAAATCGTTCCATCAAATTATACTGTTCGTATCATTGCTGTGTTATTAGTTAAGACTAAATGAAGCTTATAAGAAATTAAGACAATCGATCTTTAACCTGAAATTAGAATTTATGCTACTTAAGTTAAAATAGTTGTCTTCTCAAAAAAGTTAAAATAGTTGTGCAAAGGACGACAACATGTAGCAGGCAAATATGCTAATTGGTGGGGCCGAGGACTTTATATGGACTAGCTTTACTTAAATTTTGGATATGGCACGCGCAATAGCTCTGGCCCATTGGTACCTCTAAAGACAGGCAAGGCCGACCTTCTCTATATCAACATCACCCAAGAGCAGCTTGCTCCATATCATTTTAGAAGACAATTAATATATTTTGATAGACAACTAATATCATTTCAGGAGACATTCCTCAACGTAGAACAAGAAGAAATCATTAGGCAGGATAAGATTGGAAGAAACATATCAAGCACAACTTCCTCTAAACGACCCAAGGTAGACGAGATCCATATGTCAGAATAAATCACCTTTTGCAAATTACTTTTGAGCGATTCCATGAAGATGTCCATCACAAATACTCGGTGGAGGCTCCCAGCTGGACTCACATATGCCAGCCCACAGGCCAATTTGTAGGTTGTCGGGCACATCCAATTTAGGATATCCCTAGCCCTAGCTTGCTCAATGTGCTTCCTTTCTTTAACGGCATTTGGTTTGCAATCGGAATCGAATTGTGCTTTAAAGGTTGGGCATTTCCGTTTCCTCCGGAATGATTGGAATGAAAATCATTCATTCCTATTCTCATTCCAGAATACAACTCCCCCATACCAACCCAAGTTCTTTGGCTGGTAATGAAACCTCTGAATAAAGATTTTAGGTATTAAGTTCAACCGGCTGAACTCCACACACACACACTCTCTCTCTCTCTCTCTCTCTC
>KE504871.1:781772-804006 GCA_000441515.1 Elaeis oleifera
ACACACACACACTCTCTCTCTCTCTCTCTCTCTCTCTCTCTCTCTCTGGTTTTATGGCACAATTGATGGATTGCCATTGTAACTCTTCATGGAAAATAACTGATTAACACAGCAAATATTTATATGGGAAGGATTGGGAACGTGTGACGTCTTAGGGCCTGTTTGGGAATGATCCGCCAGATCCGGCAGGACCGAGAGGAGAAGAGAGCACCAGAGCGGAGAAGTGGCAAACGGAAGTGTGGAGGAAGAGGGCAAGGACCCCCATCCCACGAGGTTAAAAACGGAAAGTGGAAGGAAAAAACCATAAAGAAAAAAAAAAGACTTGGAGAGGGCTTTTTATTCTTTTTTTTAATTAAATCCCTTTTCGATCAAGCCTGCGACCCGGCATCCTTCTCCTCTCTCGCTACCCTCTAGTACCATTCCCTCCTGGATCCTGTCAAATCTAGCATATCGTTCCCAAACAAGCCCTTAACTCCCCCTATCAAAATCAACCGATCAAATCCTCACTTGCACCCTGTTCTTATCCAAACAACCTACCCTTTCTCTCTCCCTTCCCATCCAATTCATCTATTAATGACATCTTAACAAGAAATGGAATGGGATAAGAAATATCATACCTGTTACTTTCCTAACAAGTTCATTTTATCAGTATTAAAATAGTCAAAAAAAAAAAAAGCTCAGTGCACAAGGCTCCTGAAGAGAGGATCACGTCCAATCATGCAATTCCGAGTATCCTCGAAATTTTGAATGTCTAAAAGACTAAAACAAAGTATGACTTCTATATCAATTTGAAAAAAAAAAAAGAAGAAGAAGAAGAAAGAAAGAAAGAAAAGAAATATACGGAAATTGAGTCCACAGATCGGCAACAGAAGCTCAAAGTGCACTGAGGCAGCCCTACTCATACCTCTGGTGTCTTTAGAGAGGGTATGCCTTACGGCATGACTTTGCCATTTTTAAAACAGAGGTGCTTGATGCTGTAGGCTGACGGCTGCTTGCCCAGATGAACTTTGCTCTTTTATATTTGCATAGTCTGATGCTCCAAGACTTCACACTTTCGGTTTTCCATCACTAGATCCTTCTGGGAGCTGAGTGGTAGAGATGTGGGAACTCTGTTAATAGGATATCCAACATTATGATCCTCCTGCTCGTTTGACACAACTTCATTTAGCGTGTCAGTTGGTGTCTTTGTAATTGGCAAATCTACGAGCATGCGCACTGGAGCAAAGTACATGTGCAATGAAATCATGCAGATAACTATGCCCAAGAAGAGCTGCAAGAAGAAAACACATTCAACATGTTCAACAGTTACAGCTAAACTAGCATACGAATATGCACAGCTTTGTCATAGAACAGAACAGGCGACATCAGCAACTAAATTGACATAAAAAAATTTGAATTTTCACCTTGATGGCATGAAACTTACCTGTACAGTAGGCTTGAATTAAAAGGAATATGGATAAATCATTGTTAGCAGCATCGCCATTGATGTTGAATATACCTGGAGGACAACAGGAACTGATATAATATGTACTGAAGATAACTTAACCATGAGAAACACCTAGCACAGTCTAACATAGAACTTGGAGTAACACCAAGTAGAAAAGGAAAAATTGGGAGCAGCAGCATTATATCCACCTGTCTGATAAAGCTCGTAAGGCAAAATTAGCCAGATAAAGCAACCAAGGTCAGTGAATTCACAGAACTTGGCATAAGCTTCTCTTCCACACCTAGCACATGTTTTTGAAGAGAACAGATTGATCTTGTTAAGGTTGGACTTCCTTAACCCTCGCCAGGAACTCCATGTCTGTTGCATATCTAACAAACTAGGAAAGGTTTCCAATTCTGCTGCATTAAGCATTTCTATGCGCTAGACATGTAATGTTTCCATTACATCATCACTACATAAGCTATAAGTTCAAGAACTTCTGAAACTTCCATTATGAGCATCGATCATAGAATTTCAGATCTGATGATGTTGCTAACCTTGTATTTAGTAAACTTCAAACCTATATGAAGGATTATGAAACAAACATCTTGTCCTTAATTTCTAACTCACGTGAAGTCATGGATATCTTATTTCCATTATAAGTGATAAGAAAAGAGCTCTACTCATTCAACAAAATTATGAAGCAGAGGTACTTGTGCGCTCTTAGCAAAGATGCAAATGTATAGTCTAGGTTCGGGATACGTTTTAGTGCTTGTTGTCTACCATATTTGATCTAGGTCCGGTTCATGAACAAGCATCTACCCTTCATGTTATCATAACCACTCCACTGTAACCTCTCCTCAAATGATTTTTGGAGGTCAGAAAACGGTTTTCTGTTATCATGATCTTGATATTGATAAAATACAATAAAAGATATAAAACAGACCTTATAAAAAATGTCACAATAATTAAGAGAGCAATCCAAAGCTTTGGCCAGATTGTTGTGTCATAATGGATGTTCTACTCATGTTCAAAATAATTTTGTAAAAGAGTCTCTGATAATTGTTTTAATAAATGAACATTTATTAACATGTGCATATATGATAATAGACAGTAAATAAAATTACCTTCACAATATTGTCAGCATATTTCATCAACCATGACACCAACAACCCGGTAGATCCTAAATTTAATATAACCATCCAAGTGGTGGTAGAGTAACCATTTAAAAGGCGTTGCCACCATGGTCCCTTCTCAAATCCAACTCTAAAATCATCCAAAAGAAGTCGTGCCATGTTAAAGATAGCGCCAAATCTGATGGTGTGTGATAAGGGGGAAAAGTTAGTAAAGTTCACCGATGCTATATTCACATCAAGAGGCATGTTTGTCTTTAATGCCTCAGAAAGTTGAACCTATAGATACTACAAGCCAGAAGCTGAGGCAGGGTTACAATGGCCACATAGAGATACCTACGTATATAATTGTACATTTTGCCAGTAAAGGCTGTCATTGTTCTTCTTCATTAAGTATTCTGTATAAACACCAGCTAGTGCTGAAAGGCAGGCAGACAGGAGTCCCAGCATGTATCCCTGTATAGGTGCTGAAAAGAGAGAGTCACATGATGCTTCTCCACAACCCTTCACCTGCATCGCACACAAGAGAAACTTATGCTTAAGAATAGGGTGGATTGAGTTTACTCGACAGTTCGCATGAAGAAGATTGTTGTTATTCAACTTATTAGTGAAATTTTATTGATTATTTAAAGGGGTATCATCTGAGGTTTTTTCTTAAGAAGCACTAATTAGAAAATGCAAAATATATGATTTATAGAGTAACAGATATATTGAGCAATAAAACATGACTAAAGATTTTGGAAAAAGTGATGGTGCCAGGGTAGGCAGCCCAACAAGGTCTTCCACTAGTGATTCTAGGTCCTCCGGAACCCATTTAAGTGGTCACTGGGCCCTGTGGGGTCCACAAATTTTGGATACTGGTCCTGCTAAACCTTCTTCAATGACTGCTGGGCCTTATGGGTTGTAGAATATGGCAAGATGGATCCTAACCTTACCAAATTTGTGATTACCTTAAGCAGGGTATGTAACAGCTCTTCTACAAAACATGTCAGTTCAATTTGGACTTTACTTCAGCTAGGATGCTATAATGAAGTGTTGTCCCTTACCTATTTCAGTCCTATTTCAGTTAACTCTTCCACTCTAAACCCCAACTATTGGTTATCATAGCATAAAGCCTCTCAACCCATTTGAACCCTAAACCATAAAAAAAATCAACCTTCCTACCATTTTATCTCTGAAACCAGCAAAAAATATCAAGATCTATCCAAAAATACAGTATGTGAAGAGTAAACTTCTAAGTTCACCAAATGAAAAAAAAAATACATGGACTTCTCAAAGCTTCATCAAAGAAAAACTTTTTTTCCAGTGTATTTTAATGAAAAAAGTCAATTAGAATGATGAGGTCGCAGTGGGCAAAAGGGAGTTCACTAATCCAGAAATACTGAAAACCTCCATCCTATCTTGCATCACTTAAATTTGACTGGATTTTATCAAGCAATGAGCTTGACAAGGGATCCCAGCATTTTTTACGATATTCAGATTCATCATGAAAAGTTACTCAGGAGAATGGGGTTTTATGGACTTCTAAGTTATAAAGACTTCAGTACAGTCTTCAAAGTTTGAAGGATGCTTAAAGAAAGAGATACTTCAGACTGGTTTCCCTAGATCTTAATATTTGAGTCAATCCAGATTCAGCTAGCAGATATGGTGCAGGTTTTAATAAAAACATAGTAACATCTGGGAAATGTTCCAGCAGATATGAATGTTTTAGCAGACAGACAATTAGAAAGGGCTTTAAGAATGGTATAGTACTTTGACAATCTTCGATAAATCATCAAATGTGAGGATGTTATGCTCCTTATCCTTCATATCCAACTAATTGTCTTTGTAATTCATATTAATGCGGATAAAATGGTAGTGAGAATCCTCTACTCTGTGTGAAATCAAGAGCCTGAGGTTGATATATACAAATGCAATAATTCCAACAGATTTGACAATTAACCAAACTCCAAACTAATCAACAACTGCAGAGGTAACTGCAAGGTAAAATCAAATTAATATCTTACTTTGAGAAAATATTCAAAGACTATCTAGATGAGCATCTCAGATTTGCATATTGGTACCTAGAAGTTCGTAACATAGAATATAGTCATGATGTTACAGAAAACAGTGAACAACTGACACCATGTACAGTAACAGCATGCGGTCAACAGTGTTTGAGTTTTGATTTACACATAATATCAAATGAACTGGGCACCCAACATTCACATGGCTGCTTCACAGGACTAGCTAGTGAGTAAAACAGCACAAAGCACAAGCATCGAAAGCATCAAACATGACTAAATTAGAAAATCTCAAGTAATTATAATGAAATTGCTATAAAATTATTTAAATTTTTTTGCCAGTACAGATGCTCAATAAATAAGAAATAAACCAAAAACATGTTTAGGACCAAAGAAAGATTCTACAAAGAAAAAATGGACAAAGTTTCCATAGCAGAAGGGTGACCTGACTTGTAGTTGTTCCAACAGCTAATAATACAATCGCCATCCACTGTAAGTTTGACAGTTTCCTCCTCAGGAACAGCCTAAAACATAAAAAGGAGAAAGATTTGCTAATGTTTATTTCTATTGCTCAAAAATTATCATATTATGGCAAAAATATCAACAAAGACAAACATATACTCCTGAAAAATTCTATGTAAGATTTAGGATTTTAGAACTATACAGAGATGTAAAACATTTCAGGTTAGACTTTTGCTGTTAAAAGAAATAATTAACATTGCAGAGATCTTTAGGACATGACATAGTGACAACAAGCTGGTGGAAAATTTGTTCTTAGTTCCTAATTAAGTCATGATTGTGAGTCTTGATTTTCATCTTACTCCAAGATCTGGATTCTCATTCCCAAATTTCATATTTTTAGCCATTCCCAGTCATAGTATAGCAGTAAAGTCGATACTTGGGGGGCCAAATTAGGGGAAAGACTGAATAAGTAAATAATTTTGCAAGCTTGAAACATTCCAAAACATTTCTATAATGGTGACTGTAATATTTCTAAAACTTTAACAGCTGCATAAGAAATAATTTATAAAGATATCCAAATTATTTGCATGATGCATAAGGTGATCAATAACAAGAATTTAATTCTTCAAACCAACTTTAGATATCAAGTTCTATATGTTCCTCTTAAAGGATTCAGAGCAGTACCTGAATAAGATACCAGTTGTCACGATTTTGAGATTGCCCATTATCTGGTATGTTGATGGATCCACATAAGTTAACGTAGCAAACTGAACATTATTGTGGATCAGATATATGATAGAAGGAATTGGAAATAACAACACAGTCCTCCATTCCGTGGTAATCCTTGGAGGACTTGATGACTTGCACTCTTTCCAAAGGAAGAAACTGGACACCAGAAGCTGAAGTTTGAAAATAGAACAATGATGTCAGCAGGACAATGAGGCAACTACTTCAAACAGCTGGTTGATAGTTTTAAAGAACATATTAGTGTACAATCTCAGATACACTATAACAGATCATGTAAATCTCTTGCTGAGATGCTTAAGGTTTGTCTATATATAAGAGTAGGTTGAAATAACAGACAAGGCAAGCAAAAGGTACCTTGAATATTTCTGCAAGAAATGGGATGGTAGCATAATCATATGTGTAACTGCCATGAGTTTGTGAGAGTGTTGTCAAAATTCCCTGCCACATATACAAAGAGAAATGTTTGTCAGTTAGTTGTAGCCCAACAAGACCTTTCATAACTGATACCATCAAGGTATCTGCAGACATATTCATTATCAGCATCACCATTTTTTTTTACTAATAAATATTTCGAAAAATAGATCCATTCTTTGGGACCCATAACTTGAAAAGTTTAAAGTGAATCCAAGTGCTTGATAGCTAATATTTCCTAAGAAGAAACCAAAAGGAAGAATAAGATAAGCTTAATACATAATACAATAATAAAAAAAAAATTGTTTGATGACCACCACCACTACAATCCGCAACCAATCCATGCCCTTTAAACCACCAGCATTATCCTTTCTAGCAACAAGAATAGGCAATTCTAACTCTAAATTACACCATGATAGGATTTTCCTCGTTAAATAGGTACATTATGCCATTGAAATCTCAAGAATAAGGCATTACATCAGGTTCACTTTTCAGAAAATCCAGCATCCCTCATTAAGTCGAAATCAAATATGCTGTATTTTGGAAAAGCAAACTTCCTCCGTTCTTGTAGTCCCCAAAACCCTTACACCTCCATCACCACTCACATAGGATCTTACATATTTGATCCACCAGGCATCTAGTTTTATCTAGTTTCTGTGTTTCAAGTTGCTCATGATTCTTACCGTCTTAACAATTTCGCATTCGAGATTGAATCATCATTAAGAGCAAATCCACTAATTAGAACGTTTGTTACATCAAGATGGTTTGTTGTTCACAAGGAACCTAGCCAATACCAAGATGATGAATATAATGCATCCATCAAATGCAGGTGTCTTCATTCTGGATGGTACAACAAACACGTGAAAATATAATCATTCCCTTATCTTTAAAATATGCTTTTGGTACAAATCTTTAAAAATGTGCTTCAAGCTGGTGTATCTACTGACTGTTGGGAACGAAAAGGATGGCTTTAACCAATCAGTAAATACAGCATTTTTGAAGTGTAACTAAATGAGAAAAGCATGGAGAGGATCTCCATCCAGATCACTCAGAATCAGAAGTAATCGGTCATAAAGTAATAATATCTAACAACACAACATCTGAAGTAACCCTAACCTGCTCCTTTCACTAGAGGCCACTGCATCAGTTTCGACTACAGAAAGAAATCAGTCGACAAAATATAAGAATCAAGAACCTTATGTTCTTTAACTTCAGATCCCCTTGTACAAATCCTAAAAAGGTCAAATCAGAACACCTACTATCCATATTTTCAGCCTCGTACATTATTTGAGGGCACCTATCGCATTTAACAGTGCAAGAAACATGAAAGTTAGTCCCTTTAAAAATCGAAGAAAATTGTGCAAGAAATAGGAATCAAGAAATCCAAATTGGAAACGCGTTCGATAAAGAGCGTTCTTTTGCGCATCACCAAATTCACCGAACAATCCCCACGTACTGAAGTAAACATCGAGGGAAAGAAGATCCTTCGATACAATTGCAAATAAAACCACGAAACACTGGAAAGATTGATAGGCAGATCAGTTCCAATGTTGAATTGCGGATACCCTGAGACGCTAAAGTTATGACAAGCAATGAATCGAACATGGATCTGGGGAGTTCTTTAAACATAGAATCTAAAGAAAAGAAAGAAATGCGATAAAGGGAGGAGAAATAGAAGCTAGGGTTTAGGTTGGAACCTGGGAACTGGTGAGGAGAGTGAGAAGAGCAGCAACGAAGTACCACTGCATTCTAATTTCTCGCTGACAATAGTAACTGAGGAGGTTTGACGACCCAAGGGAGATCTGGGATCGTTGTTGTAAGACCAATCACAATGCCGCGTTATAAATTAGTCAAGTTTTTTAGTTTAAGGACGTCAACGGCGCAGCCAGTAAAAAAACACGAAATTGAAACCTTATTCCTCTATCTGCCTCCAAATCGGAACATAATACTTTTTAAAATAAAATTATATAATTATTGCAAAAAAAAATCATAAAACTAAAATTGAAACCGAAAAATCTAAAATCATTTATTTTTTATTTATTTAAAATTTTCACGTATATTGAACGAGATAGGAGCTTAGAATTATTTGATGACCGTTTTCATAAAATTGATAATTTAATTATTATAATATAAACAAAATTAAGAGTATTAAGGTTTTTTATTTTTTTATTTCATGTTAGATTTTGGGTTTGATATAAGTCAGAAAATTACAAAATCATAATCCAAATCAGGACCGAACAATTTTAATTTTAAGCTTATCATTGAAACCAGTTCAAACCATCCCGCTTAGTTTGAAAATAGATAAAATATTTAAAAAAATTACTTATAGATCTTTAGATTGATCCGAAATTACTTTTAAGTCTCTGAACTTTTCAGATTCTATAAAAATTTTGAACTGCTAAGAATTTATTTTAAGTCTTTACTGTCCACACAGATTGATTACACAGATTCATATTCAGATTACACAAATTTATATTTAAATTACATAAATTTACATTCAGATTATGTAGGTTACGTAAATAATCTGAATATAAACTTGTGTAAGTTGAACATAAATCTGTGTAATCTGAACATGAATCCGTGTAATCAATTTGTGTGGACAACGGAAACTTAAAAATAACTCCTTAGCGGTTCAAAAAATTTTATGAAATCTGAAAAGTTCAGAAACTTAAAAATAATTTCAGATCAATTTAAAATTATAGATAATTTTTCAAATATTTAGATATCTATTCTGTTAATATTTCTATCCTATTTTAATTTCTTTATAAAGCACGGTCCTATCCTACTTACACAGCCATTAAGATTTGCTTGGCAATGTGCCTTTTTTTTTTTTTTTTTGAATAACAAATGGCGATCGGTAATGAATTCACTGAATTATAATGCAAAGGTGTATTGGTGGGATGAGCTGTGCCGACGTGCCATGCGCCAAAAAAAATAAAGTTAATTGCACCCATTATGAGCGATACAAAGTCATTGTTTAAATTATAGGATTTGGCGTAATGCAAGAGTAAGGCTGCTATGCTAATGTGACACACGATCTGGACCGACTCAAACACGATCCAAATCCGGCCATGAATGTGCTAGGTATGGTATCAGATCAAACCTACTGAAAATTTTTCATTGGGCAAGGGTTTGAGATTTTCAAACTCGGCCTGAACTGCACTCGACATGAACCCCCCTTTTTCATCGCCGGTTCATTAGATACATGCATATATAAATGCACATGTAATCACGGAGTCTATTACATACATATATACATACATAAATACATATATAAATAGAACTTCTTGGTCATTCTGTGTGAGCTATTTGCCAGTCAGGCCTGCTAAGGGGAACAAGTACAAGAAGCAGCCTAAGAAACTGACTAATGCCTCTGAATTGAAGCTTGTTGAGCAGGCTACCCAATAGATTGGCCAATATTTCATTATCAGATAATCTAATTGCATTCCAACATTGTTCCTTTTTTTTTATTTCCTTTTCTCCAAGTGAGTACCTTGATTGCTTATGACAAAAATTGTGTGACTAGAATGTAAGAGCATAAGAAAGACCTATAGGTGATTGGTTCAGCGTATGTTTGGAAGCATAAAATGGAGAGCGTAGCAGCACTGAAATTTTCAGTGGTATCAGATATCACCTGCAAAATTTAACAGCGAATAAACAATTAAGGTTCAAGCAAAGTCCATAACATTGAAGAAGTTTTATTTCAATTTCCCATGATTGCCTGGAGAACTAATCGTATTTTGATTGCTGAGTGCACCTAAATTTGATCAAAGTGAAGTTTATATAACTGCATCCTGCAAGCTAAACGATGTGATAAGCTTTTATCTTATTCTTGATATATAGTTTTCAACGCTGCTCTTGTTACCAGTCAACGTTACGATTCACTTTCCTGTTAGCTGAAATCCTACAAAAGCAGCTTCTCTCTCAAAAACATGGGGACGGTGCTTCTCACAAGTAAAATCCAAGAATTGATTACATGAATGACACAGACCTTCGGAAATAACTACGAAATATTACAGTATTCACATTACATTTCCAACACTTGCTTTCTATATGCAGGAGTTCTGAGGGTTACTACTTTCTCATCAATCACCAGCCTGATATTTGCGCATCTTGTCAGTTACAAGTTTTAACTTTGCCATTGCCGTCGCTCAATATTATCACAATCAGCATCAATATTATAGTTCATGCCTTATTATTTAATATCAGGCCTGAATTGCAAATATCATCAGATAATGGCTGGTGCAGTTGTAGTATTTCAGCTTCATTAACATTGTCACTGAAGCTACCGGATTTATAACATCTGCAATCTGTTTCCCATTCCCAGCTGACACCATCTGCTTTATATCTGGTTTCCTGCAACTTTCCTTAGTTCTCTAATATAGAAACATATATCAAATATGTTCACAGTCCTGAAAATGCACACATAATTCTGCAAGTTGCTTAAATTGCCAGAGAGTGAATTTTGCTTAGTGCAGTATGGAATCAAATAAAGTTTGCTCGTGGAACAAAATTCTTATAAGACGATAAAGATCTGAAGACGCCAGAAATTTCCTTTAACAAAATTCCAAAAAGCTGAGCAACTCAATATTCCAGTTTTCTCAAATTGAGAAGCCAGGAGAATGGCAAAAACCATCCAGTCCTTTCTTCCAATCACATGTTTTAATCATGAACAGTTGCTGTTAACTACTGTAGCTTGGGAGACGAAGCATAGCACTATAATGATTTACAAAAATGAGGGACCAACAGATGATCAGAGATCTCATCAGTAAAGTACTGGGATTGCTGCTTCATTCCAAATTTCACATTTATCTATGAACATAAGCTGCTGTGCATCATGTCTAACTTCTATAGCATATTAGTAGAGTTACACAACTACCAGTTTTAGCAAAAGGCTAGGCTGTTCCTATCATAATATGCTTGACTGTACATATAAACATGGATATGGAACAAAAAGATGAAGCAGCACTAATGATAAGGTCTCAAAAAGCCTATGCTAGCATTAAACAGCACCAACTACGAGCAGTGTTAGGATGGAAGAAGTAAGGATCCTCTTTGTTCTGATAGATCATGAAAAGCTGCTTGGAGTAGCGTGTGGCCAATTTGTAGCAGTAGTCAAGCCCATGGGGATCATACCTCTCTAATTCCTGGACAGACTTCTTGAGAGGCCCATGTGGATCACCATCCAAAAGAAACTCTGCCATCATAGATCCCCTGGAACAACAGTAAAACTATACATTAATCAAGAACATTATGGCAGGGAATCTGACAGCCAACACAGTAAGGAAAGATCCAAACAAATAACTGAAAATACTACAATAACCATGGAATGGACCCAAGAAAAAGACAAGTCAATAATCAGTTCTGATCATAAATATAACTGGATATGTTAAGCAATGTTATTTCTGCCTGCTGAGATCTTATATTTCCACTTGGGATCATTTCATTTTCGAACATCTTAACCACTTCCATGTTTAGGAATTAAAGCCTCATAAATTCGCATAAAAAATGATAATAACCAACATGCTTAATGCCATATATTTTGCTCGTCTTTTATGTACCTTGGGACCACAGTGAGAGAAAATAGAAGCATGCCTCTGCATATCCTTCCTAGGAACTAATATTATTTTCGCCTTTGCCTCTGTCCTCAAATACAAATCTGAATCCCCAACCTAACCAGGCCTCCTCCAGACTTCACTAAACAGAATACGCATGGCATGGATGAAAAAATAGTCAATCATCAGTTGTAACATTAATTACAACCATAAATATATGATGCACTATTTCCGTGTGGAAATCATCTTATATTTCCATTTAAGGATGTTTCGTTTCAAGCACCTCATCCACTCCCATGTTTTAAAAAAGACAACCTCATAAATTCACAGCAAAACAAATATCATATATTGTGGAAGAAAGTAAAAGCATGCTTACACATATATCTTTCCTACTAAATTGTAGTGTTACTTGCACCCCTATGTCTTTAGATCCTTCAACATAAATCTGAATCCCCAGATCCATACGGGCCTCCTCCAGATTTTGCTAAAGAGAATAGCATGGCATGGACAAACATTTTTCTTCTTGCAAAAAAGTTAACCATCATTGTGATCATAAATATAAGTGGAAACATGATGCTGCAAAATTTCAGTTTATAGATGTCTTACATTTCCATTTAAAGAGATTTAACTTTTAAACACCTTATACACTTCTGGATGAGGTAAATCTAGCCTCCTCAATCAAAAGAAATAATTACAAGAACAAACAAGCTTGTATCTATAATATATATGTTTCTCTCTTCCTTGATGTAACTTGAGATTTTGGTTGATGTAAAAGCACACCTCTGAATATTTTTCCTAGCAAATTATCAGATTCTCCAATTGTCTTCTGATCCTCAACACAAATGGGCCTCCTCCCGATTTCATCAAAAAGGACTCAATCATCTCCCGACCACCTAGTTCCCTGTAGGTGCACCTCCTAAGCTTCTTAAAATACCAATTTTCTATTACTTTTTAATGGCTGACAGAAATTCCATTTTAATGGATTGGCTTCAAATCCACAATGCTATGTTTGCAGGCTTCAGCTGCCTAATTGCCTGCTTTTATGAAACATTTCCAATCATTATTAAAATCACAAAACATACATTGTCATAGTGATTTATATTCTGATATTTTAATCTCTAGCCATGTCATGTAATATGTATTCTACATATGGGATAATTGCTTCCCCCCCGTTGTGGTTTCCTACCTGTAAAGTGTAGTGCATTGTGCTCTGTATCACAAGATTAGATAGGGCTATAATGAATCAGATCTGAAACAGTCATGACACCACTGAACAAAAGAAATCATTTTAAAAAGGCTCATATTGTATGGAAGTTGACAAAGAAACTAGTCTACTCAATTCAAAGCTGATCATGATGAATGAATGAGTTAATCAAAGAAGAAAGCATGGGTATAAACTATTAAATAGTATAAAGGTAGTCCAAGTGCCTTTTTTTTTGAGAGAGAGAGAGAAAGGGAGGGAGACAACCTGCACAGTAATTATCTAGGCCAAATAGTGGGAGATGCACCATCCAAGAGTCAAACCCAGAACTTCAATTGCTAAGGAGATAGGTGCGACCACTGGAATAAATCTCAAATTGTGGTGCAGGTGTCATTTGAGCTTCATCAATGCATTCTAGTGGAGAAATGGGGGCTTTTATAAGTTACACAGTTTTGGTGCCTTCTTTCATGCATTTTGATTATTCTAGAACATAGGACAATTACTTTTGGAGATTTTTAACCCTTCAAATGTCTCTAGAAAGTTAGTTGCAGATTTTGCCTCATGGTTAGACAAGACCCTCAGAAAGCCCAAATGAGCAATAAAAATTCCATGCAGAGTGCCCCATAACCCATCATACACAAAGGCTCTTAAAAAATGTCATAGAAACTATATTTCTAATCTCGATGCAAGTATGAGCAAGAAGTGGAAGGAGCTAAAGAACGTCCCATTAGTTCATGAGAGCCCCCAACCCCACCCACTTTGACTCGTATCCTACCTTCCCCTCCCCTTCCTCTCCCAAGCTGCCAAGTTCTCTGTCCATGTTGCCACCACCTCCAGGCACTAAGTTGCCCACCGTGCTATTGTTGCCACCCAATCAACCAACACGATTTCTCCTAGAGCACAACCCCATCCCCCTCTGCTCTTCTCTCCTCCTACAATGATCCTCCAACACTGCCACCACCAACCCCATGCTACTAAAGCCAACGACTATCAATAGTGTCACCACCCATTGAAGCCATTCTTCTCGATAATAAGCTCGCTGTAGTGGTCGTTGTTGTCGATGAGGGAGGCAAGGCTGGCAAAACGATGCATGATCATCAAGAAAGCTAGTGAACATGGAGGTGATATGCTCCTAGATGACTAAGAAGATAGGCTCATTTTAGGTGATGAGGAGGGTTTTCTGAAAGGATTCGGTTATGTTGTTCCGATCTGGTTTTCCCAAAATCTGTTTGAATTTGAAAGATAAAGATGATATGTTTGCTTTAGCCATTACAGATTTGGAATGGCAGGATCATAATGAAATTAAATCGACATAACAAAGATGTAACACGTCGCAGATAATAGTGTTCTGCGAGGAAAAACACCATCTTGTTAACTATAACAAAATATTAAATGAGATTCAGCTTTGTGATTTTGAGAGTGGACCACTTCACCCTCCGAAAATGGGATTATATGTTGTCACAGTGAATATTCACACCATTCATATTTGTGTCGCATGATCAAAATACAAAAGAAAGAAGAAAGGATAAGAAAGATAAGTTCCTCTTTTCAATTTCCTTACTAAAGTTTGACAAGCCACGTACCTCCGTAGACAAAGGTTTCGAGACTACAATTTTTCACACCTCGGTATGTACTAGCCTAGGAGTTGTTTCCCAATTCTGTGTTTGCTACTATTTTCAAAAACATCAATCAATAGATATTGAGTTGTTTGACTCTAAGGTGCGAACCCTTCAATTTTGAAACTAATCTTTGTTCATGAGATTTTCCTTAGTCCAATCATGATGGTGCCAAAAACTAGTTTGATGTTTGATAACACAATAGTTCAAGTCATATTAAAATAGTTTCATGTTCCATTTTGTACTGGTAACTTGGCACATATATAGAGGTGGGAGGATATTCCAGCATCAATGAAGAACTGTAAAAATACCCACTACTTTGCATGGACCCCAAATGTTCTCGTTGGTGGATACCACACTCCCTCCTTTATTTGGTCTATCACCTTGCAACACTATATCCCTTAACGGACTACATCAGTCAACCAAGGTTTAGCTACTCAATGCATAGGACAGTTGCTGGCCAGATCACCACTTATATATATGAAAAACATGGGTCTCATCATGTATCACTTTAACTACAGTTACAATACAAACTTAAGATTTCAAGTTTAGGGTAAGTATGTGTTCTATAGAACTACTTCATGTTAATGCTTGTGTAGAATCATCTGACAGAACGCACCTAAATCCAAAGCTTGAAATCATCCATGTCATCTTAAACTCAAGTCCTTGAGAGTAGTAGTAAATGTATGAAACCTTGGTCTCCAGTGATGTTTGTGCTCTATCATAATGGTGCAGGTATTGAGAGACAAAGCAATATTTAATCATATATTCAATGTATTGTGCATTTACTGCCAATATTTAGCTATTTTGTCATACTTTCCTCGGGCAATATACAAACCCAGGCCTATGTCACCAAATTGGATATAAAAAAGGGTGCATAGATCTGAATAGCCACCATAAATCATACCTCTTTGCATCAATTGTGTTAAACCCACGGCTGTTCAGTAGAATTGTCTCCTTTATTGACTTTTCTTCTGATGTTTGTTGCCGATAAATAGCACAAACAGCTTTCATGCAGAGCTCAGGGTCTTTTCCAAGTGAGGCTAACAAATCGGCTTCATATTCCCATTGTTTGACATTTCTTTCCCGTCGGAGATTAGACAAAATATCATCAAGGTCTACATCACTACTCGTTGTTTGCTCTTCAGAAGAAAAATCATCAGAATTAGATTCAGCTTCCAGATTATCAGATCCACTTACTATGAACCCACCCAGACTTCCAGCCTCACTCTCTGACCTGCCGTCATATGATTCATGCTCTTCATCATCTTCCGTGTCTGAGTATCCAAGTTTGCGGCATGCAGTTACCCTGTTCCCCGAAATCTTGTCCTTCTTATCAGGAGTTACTCTTTGAGCTGCTAGATCTCCAGAAGAGCTTTCTTTTGCCTCAGCATTCTTTGTCAAGCACTCTCAGTGGAACCAAATGCCTCCTAGAAGGGGTTACATCCTCTTGGACAGCATCACATTGTTGTTTAATCCCCTGCACCATGGCCCCAGATCTCCTCGTCCTTAGTTTGGCAATTGGAATATTATCATCATCGTTGCCGCTCTCACTGTCACTAGTAACTACTCTCATGGCACGCTTTCTCTTGGGTACCGGAGTTAAAAGAAAATTCTCGGCATGTTCCACACCATCATCTTCCATTCCATTAATATTTCTTCGGTCCAGATGAATAATGTTAGAATTCCCTTTAGGACTTGCATCAGTTTTGAAATCCAAACCTCCCTTCTTCACATGTTCCTCCGCACCCTGATCTTTAGCAATCTTTTCCTCTTCGCTGTCGCTTATTTCGATAACTACTCCTAATACAGGCTTTCCGACAGAAGCAACTTGGAGTTTATCTTGCTTAATTCCTCTCAGACTCGAGTTTTCTTCCTCCAGCTGCGACACCCGCGCTTCCAATTCTGCACACTTCCTCTTCCAGACATCAACTTCGTCGCATTTTTTCTGAAGAACTAACAAACTCATGATCCTTTCTTGAGCTATGTGCTCTCTCTCGCTCACAACCCTAAATCTTCTTTTAATCGAGCTATCTGCTTCTCCAGCTCTGACTTCTCCTTGTGGACATGAAAACTCTCCATTTTCTTGGTTTGCCCTTCCAGCTCGGAACACCGGATTCTGAGAACACCCAATTCTCTTTCGAGGCTTTGAATTTTCTTTGCAATTCGATCTTCTCGACTTCCATCGCGATCAAGTCTTCTGAGAACTTGCTCTCCGCCATCTCGACCTTGATCAAGTCTTTCGAGGCTTTAGGGTTTCTCCAGAGTCTCCGATTCCGGCTTCCGCAAAGATGACCTTAGGAAGGCAACGAGTTGCGGGATGCTGAGATCCTCCATCTCCCGCCACTCCGACTCCTCGTTGTGGCGCCGGGATGAGAGTTCCAACCCTCTCCTCCGCCTACTCCTTCCGCTCCACCGTCAGTCCTCTCCGTCTCCAAGCTTCTCCTTTGCCTTCTTCTCCCCTCCACCGTCGGCTCCGTTTCCTACTCACCGTTCGATCACTACCAAGACCCAACCTTCCGTCAGAGGCTCGGCTTTCAACCGCGCTGGCCAAGGACTGCTGCTCCCTGGTGCAGCAGAGGCATCCGTGTAGCGTGCCAATTCCCGCTTGAGGGCGGTTGCGGATGACGCTTGGGGATGCGAAGGGTTTCAATCATTCGCTCTCTCTTTCTTCTCTTTTCTTCATTTTCCCTTCTTTTTTCGTATGTTTAACTAGCAGAAATTAAAATTAAAATTAAATAACCGTAGCTCAAATTATAAATAAAGATTTAGTTATATAAAAATTTAATTTTTTATATTTTATTTTAAATTTTATTTAAAATTATTTAACTTTTAAATTTCTTCAATTTGAATCTTGATTCTAATTTCTACTGATATAGGACCCGTGTGATACACAATATATAATTATTTTTAAATAATATTTTATAATTAAATTTAATAAATATAAAAACATCATAGATGGTATCAAATATTCTAAATAGAAGCATAAAGTTAGATTATTAAATAACATAATAGTAAGAAGTAACATAATTATTCTATCTTTACTGATAGAGAAATCATTCCTTGAGTCAATATTTTCAGCATCAGTTATTTCAGAATCATCATTATTAAGCAGAATATGACCATCTATTTGCATTCCACGTATATTTTTTTTCTTCATAGTCGTATCAATAACAAAATTTCATCCTCATTTACTTTAATATGCAAAAAAATTTAGTTATCAATTATTAGAATAAATATATAAATATAATCATTCATACGTAAAAGAATAAAATACATTACTCGCAAAGATTTTTCTCGATTTCTCTTGCCTTCTGATTCATCACATGCATCATTCGAAATTATTTTAAAAATAGTATAGCTTAGTCCTCTTTCTTTAAGATTGTAGTTATTAACAAAGGATGCAAATCCAGTATAATCCTCCACACGTCATTATAATCTGTATCTAAAGAGCAGGAAAGAATGGAATCAAATTAAATTTATTATAACTAATAAATAAAAATTATAATAGACATGAGTAAGAGATATGATATTAAAATATCTAATATATAATTTTTTTATGATATAAAGTATATATTTATATTTCATCAGCAAATTCATAGTACCAAATATGAAACAAATCTTGGTATTAGATAATTAGGCTTTATATTACATCGATCACATCAAAATCTAATCTCAGTACATCTCATTTTTTCTGATAAATTTGGCAAGCTGTATAGCACCATCTATATCTTGTTTTGATATCATTAATTAAACATAAACCTCACAACTAAAATAGTATTTGATTTTATTTGTCTTATGAAGATCCGACTTGAGGAAGATTGAAAGAAAAAAATCCAATGCTAGTGACAATGAAGAGGAAGAAGACGGTGGAAGATGGCAGCTATGAGAGTGGGAGGAGATGGGCATCCACCAAGGCTTGAAAAGGTTCGAGAGACTCACAACTTCACATAAAATAATATTGCATTTCATCAAATGAATGTGTTGTCGAATGGTCCAAAACTAAAATCTTTATAATTTAGGATCCTCACTAAGAAATTATTTTATAACAAAGCACAAGTTATGACTAAATTAATCTTTTGAATTTAATTTCTATTTTCTTCTTAAATATTATATTAAATATTATAATAATTTATAATCTTTCGATAGTAGAACATTTTCAGCGCTCATTATAACATCATATCCTATTTCTTAAATTTATTTTTGTAATAATATTTTTGAATTCAAAAGTCATATTTTAAGTTAATTCTCCCATCCTATTCCAACATCACCAATTAATTACTGCAAAATATGATTAAAGAAGGGATAAAGTTTCAAAAAAAAAGAAGATCAAGAATCCCATCATATTTATAAAATTACAGTAAAATTACTTTGAAAAATTTGAGTATTAGATATTGAATTAGATATTTTAGATTATATAATAATTTACAATTCTTCGATAGTAGAACATTTTCAGCACTCATTATGGTGCCACATCTCATTTTCTTGAATTTTATTTTTATAAATAATATTTTTTTGAATTTAAAATCATATTTTCTTTATATATGTACATATATATGAATAGTTGTCAATATATAATAAAAATTGAATCGGCTAATCATCTTTCATGGGAGGTCCAGGAGTCAATATATAATTAAAATTTCATAGATACCTTCAATAATTTTTTTTCTCGCTAGTCTATTATTGCACTGGCATCGCGTTTCCCAAAAAAAGTCCGTCGGACTTTCCTATCTCCCGAGCTCAATTCTTTCTTCCTTGTCTTCTTCTTCTGGGATCCATGGACGTTACCGACTCTCGTGCCCATTTCGCCGCCGCGGCCTTCATTCTTGATGTCATCCAATGCCTCCTTCCTTTCAAATTGGCCTCGATTGATCCATCTACTGCATTTGACCTGAGCTCCTCGAACCGTCCTCGTTCCCTACTTTCGTGATAGTTGCTCCCGCATCTCAATCAGGTGGAGGTATGAAACGAACGAAGCCAAATAGGGAAGCTTAATCAATGGTGTTTTCTCAATGAAGATGCATCCACGACGCGGGCGAAACAACACCGTCTGGGATCGAAAGGGCCACTGTGAATACTATTTGAGAGCGGACGAGCATAGAGACTTAGGCGGTACTTAAGAGTGGGCGAACAGAGACGTTTAGGCTAAGTGCGCGAACATGGGAGGTTAGGCGTCCACGTGACTCCCCCCCTTCTCTAAAACCCAATGTCAAATGCAGGCCTCTCTATTGAGATGTTTCTGTTTTAATATATATATATTGGATTAATTTGTCATGGATTATCATGTGATACATGTGATCCGCATATATGGTTCTTTTTTTTTGCTGATCTGAAAAATCATTTATCTTTAGATCTCTATCCTCTCTCCATTTCATCTCCTTGGAATAGAAAGAATAGATTTCATTTTTAAATCAGTAGAGATCAAAGCTAATACAACTTTATCTTCGCCAACCCTTTTCACCCCAACTTCACTATTCCACTCATTTCTCATTGATGGTTTGGGTTACTTTTCGCTTAAAATCACCATCAATGTTTGATGCTAAACATTCCTTATATCATTGTTTTAGATTAATTAAAGGATCCATGATGCAAGGACTATAGATTATAAGAAAAAATATCTAAAATTATAACACATTTATGGGTACAATCTAATACAAGCTAAAAGCATTATGTCCATTGTTGAAATCAAAGACCTCATGCTTGGCGCCAAAGGCAAACACCAACTCTCTCGAGGCCCTTGTGGCATTGCCAATGTTCAGATGCCAAGAAGGTGAGAAAGGCTTTGTATTAGAACAAGTTAAAACCTTAATTAAAGAGGAGTTAATTTGGAGAATAAAAGCCATCATTTTGCTTCATCATCATTTTTTACCATATGAGTAAATTTTTGTCATATAGACAAGCCATGTTATAACTCTGTTATGATAGATCAACTGAAATTACAATCAATCACAATCATGATCTAAATTGAAGGAATTTAAATGTTCGATGGTTTGGTTGTACTAAATAAAGTTTAAAATGGATCCAACGATTCTCATAAAAGTCTCCCACAATGGATTCTAACAGCACCAATCTTCTCATAAAACGGCGTTAAAAACCCCAGATACTGCCCTCTGCCGTCCACCTCACCATCGCCACCATCGTGATGAGGTTCGCAGGGGTCAGCACCTCCCTTGCTCGCCCCACCATCCCTGATGAGTACAGTACCGCCGCCAAGTCTAACTGGACAACTTCTCCACCAACGATGCCGCTTCCAGGTCGCCACCCTCCATCAACTCCTCCACCGACAACGGCCTACCCATGCAGGACTCTTCCGGCACTGACATTGGCCAATAGAGGTAACCCTCCTTTCTCTCCCTCTTTCCTCCTCCCCTGCCAACCGCTGTCGGAGGAGGAAGGATAGCTGCCGGTGGTGCCACCATCCTCCTCCATTCTTTTCTTCTTCTTCTTGTCCTCCTCTTCCTCTTCTCCCTCCCTCTCTCTCTCTTACACACGTGCGCACACACAGATGCACATGCGCGCAAACAGAAAACCCAGTCGGAACTACCCGAATTGCATCATGTAAGTCAACAACTTCATTTTATTTGACTTCGTGTCTCTCTTCTGGGTTCTATGGTTGCGTGGGTTGAATTCTAGTTCTTTTATACTGGATTGAGATAAGCCCTGTTTCACGTGTGGGATAGGAAAAAAAAGTTAAATTTTTAACTTGCTTTATGGGAAGAAAGGCTGAGCTCAGGCCATGGGATGGGAAAAAGCTCAAGCTCTTGGTTTGATTTTAACTTCTTTTCTCATTTTCTTCTTGAAATACTGCTCTGATTTGGAGGAGAGAAGTGAAGAGGGAGAAAACGGCTTATGAAACTAGACTTTAGCTTGAAAAATCACGCAGGTAAGTTTCTATTGATAGCAGTGAGTTAATATGTCATTATAAGTACATATTCAAATAGTTTTTCTAAAATTTACTAATCTTTCAGATTACTTTTAGTTCAACTTATAAGCTAGTGCTAATGGTTACTCAACACATTCGATTTTCAAAAAAAATATCCTTAATTCTTTGCATTTCATCTCCAAATTCTTGTTCTCTATCAGCTCGTTTCCAATCACAGCATGATCTTTCAAAGAGGCCTGTCTTACGGACAGTCTTTAAATAGGTACCCATGCATACATGATGCTATTTTTAATACATTTAAATATATTGATTTATATGGAAACATGTTTCTGTAATAGTTTTTGTGCTCAACTACTTGTGACCTGTTTAGATCACAACTTAGTTTCTTTATGTTTTGGAACCAACCGAGTTTCATGTAAGCATTTGTCTCTCCTCAGCATTTTCCTTTCTTTCATTCTCTTATTTTTCACCCTTATTGGTATAATATAAATAAGATTTCATTATGGTTGGCTTTGTATGTACGATGTCAACGTTGCCATGCGACTAAACCCTGGGTTCATGATGCATTATTATATGTCCCCACTGTTTACATATGAAATTGGATGTGTCTGATCTGGGGTTATCAGGCTTGCTGCCACCTCATCTAGAAAATTTATCTAACGAATGATGGGGCTGTGGATACAATGAGTTTTGGATGATTCCAAATCATCTCTCAAAAAGCAATAGGTAATTGCATGATCAACTTTAAATAGTTTGTACCATGGTTTATAATATATATATATATATATATATATATA
>KE504871.1:804026-825069 GCA_000441515.1 Elaeis oleifera
ATATATATATATATATATATATATGCAAGATCATTTTCTATTTGAATTAATCACCAAGAGATTATTACTATTAGGGGGTGTTTGGTTCGTAATCAAAATCGGAATGGGAATGAGAATTGGAATAGCTTGGAATCAGAATCGGAATGGTCAAATTCTCCAAAATATTTAGTTCGTGATCAAAATCGGAATCGAAATTGGAATAGAAATTTGAATCCATAGAGGAGAGTAGGGATTGAGTTCTATATAGATTGAGTCATTCCCATTCCACCCTGGAATCGGAATCGGAATAGGACTCCTTTCAACCAAACGGTTGGAATGTGAGTCATCCATTCCGATTTCGATTCCAGACCCCCACTCTCTCCAACTAAACACTCCCTTAAGTAATTAGGATATTAGCTTAAGACATATTGCAATTCTTAGCATTTATTAGACAAATAAATAAGATAGGAATTAAGAATAAAAAAAAACTCTTTAGATGGAACCTTAATCCTTAGCGAATAAAATCTTTATTTATTATTTTTATGTTATTTTTTGATGTTTGCGATATATATATACCAGTCTTTATCCCAATAGTATTGTAATTTAATATAAACTAACTATAATTTACTTTTCTATTTGAAAGATGGGAAAAAAAATCTATTATCATACTGAAAAAATTATGACTTTGTTTGAGTATAGGTGCTACCCAACATACCTTTCTCCTTTGGTAAAGTAGGATGGGTTGTCTTGGTAATTAAAATATATATCTCCCTCTTCTCTTCAAAATTAAAATTTTAATAGATTAATTTTAGACCTCCACGTGTATTGAGCCGCCTCTACCGGCACAGAGCGGATGGTGAGGATGGTGGAGATGTTGGCGACGGCTATCTTATGGGCCTCCTTAGGGTGGCGATGGAATGGAGTTCGGAGAAAAAGAGGATGACATCGGTTTCTGAACGTGAAGGGCACAGTGGAGGGTTGCGGCGAGGGCAAGGGTAGAGCGGCAGAGGCCATAGAAGGTGAGGCAGCGGCTATTGGGAGAGGATGAAGAAAGCGGAGCCGGAGCCGTGCGCAGCAGCGGAGGAGGTGCATCTGGGGATGGTAATGCCATTTTTATGAGAAGATCAGCGCCGTTAGGATTTTTTGAGAAAGATTTTTATGAGGACCGTTGGATCTATTATTCCCACGTGGCTATAATCGAGTCTTGTGCAAGCACCCTACGGTGCAAAGTTTGCACCGCAGCGGATCTGCACCCGCTATAGGAAAACCCTAGGTTTGGTATCCCGCGTCCCACTTAATTCCGACCCTCTCTCGACCTTCCCTTCTCTCTCCTCCTTCCGCTTGTCCTCTACACCTACTTCCCCGCTACCCGTGACCCAATCCCTAATTTCTTACACCTCTCTTTCATTGATCCGAGAAAAGAGAGATAGAGGGAGAGAGAGATCGACGAAAGAAGGATGGCGTCGGCGAAGGATGCGGATCCGAACCTGGGGTTCCTGACGAAGCGCGACACGGAGGTGAAGCTCCCCGTCCGACCCGCGTGAAGAACAAGACTCCGGCCCCATCCAGATCACCGCCGAGCAGATCCTCCGGGAGGCCCGGGAGCGGCAGGAGCCCGAGATCCGGCCCCCAAGCAGAAGATCACTGATGTCTATGAGCTCTCTGATTACCGACTCCGCAAGCGCAAGGAGTTCGAGGACCAAATCCGCCGCGTCCGATGGCACACCGGCGTCTGGGTCAAGTACGCCGCCTGGGAGGAGTCCCAGAAGGACTTCGCCCGCACCCGCTCCGTCTGGGAGCGCGCCCTCGAGGTCGATTACCGCAACCACACCCTCTGGCTCAAGTACGCCGAGTTCGAGATGCGCAACCGCTTCGTCAACCATGCCCGCAACGTCTGGGACCGCGCCGTCACCCTCCTCCCCCGTGTCGACCAGCTTTGGTACAAGTACATCCATATGGAGGAGATGCTTGGCAACGTCGCCGGCGCCCGCCAGGTGTTCGAGCGCTGGATGTCCTGGCAGCCTGACGCCCAGGGCTGGCTCTCCTATATCAAATTTGAGCTGCGATATGGCGAGGTCGACCGTGCCCGCGCCATCTATGAGCGGTTTGTCGCTTGCCACCCCGCCCCACGCGTTCATCCGCTATGCCAAGTTCGAGATGAAGAATGGCGAGGTTGCGCGGGCCCGTGCTGTCTATGAGCGTGCTGTTGACCTCCTGTCTGAGGACGAAGAAGCCGAGCAGCTCTTCGTTGCTTTTGCTGAGTTTGAGGAACGGTGCAAGGAGGTGGAGCGTGCCCGGTGCATCTACAAGTTCGCGCTGGACCACATCCCCAAGGGCCGCGCCGAGGACTTGTACAAAAGTTCGTGGCATTTGAGAAGCAGTATGGGGACAGGGAAGGGATTGAGGATGCCATCGTGGGGAAAAGGAGGTTCCAGTATGAGGAGGAGGTAAGGAAGAATCCACTAAATTATGACACGTGGTTCGATTATATTAGGCTGGAGGAGAGTGTCGGTAATAAGGAGATGATTAGGGAAGTTTATGAGAGGGCAATTGCTAATGTGCCTCCAGCAGAGGAGAAGCGGTACTGGCAGCGATACATCTATTTGTGGTAAGAATGATAGGATTTTGTTTTGCAAGAAAAAATAAGTTTCTTTTTCTTGATGATCAGTGTATTTCAATGGTTATTTGTTTAATCATTCTGAACAGGATAAATTATGCATTGTATGAAGAGCTTGATGCTGGAGATATGGAGAGGACTAGAGAGGTTTACAGGTTAAAAATCCTCCCTTTATTGGATAAATGTACATCTATTCTAAAATATTAAAACTTAGAGAATTTTTTTCTTGACATGTTGTTAGCATATGTATGAAAGGATTGAAGTCGGGGTTATCTCCTCAGTTAGTTTGGTGACAATCTTTATTATGTGTAAATACTAGATCCTGATATTTTCTTTTGGTCAAAATTTTTTAGCTTAAAAACAAAATCCAGATATGTTATAGAAAAAGCATCTATGCTTAGTTCCACCTAGGGAACAACTTTAGTCATTGTTCATTCACATCTAGTTGAGCTATAATACTTGTAGAAACATGGGTGTAGAGATGATCGGAGAGGTGAGTGCTTTAGTTGATGCTTTGTGCCTAGCATTCACATGTTACTTCTTATTGGTTTATAAGCAATTTGGCTTTATGCTAACTAGATTGAAGCGTAGTTGGCATAATTTTATTGGATGACACATAGAGTTTTGCTGAATAAATAAGGCTTTACATCTTGTTACACGGGGTATAAATTGGGTTGGGATTTGACGAAAGGGCTGTTTTGTATGAATGCCTTTAGAACATGATAGCAAGGAGATCATAGTTAAAATAGATGCAATGTGTTTCAACAGGAAGGTTGATTATGATTCTGCTTTTAATGTAAATACCACAACAAGATGGAAGACATTGTCAATAGTTGTATGTTTTTGGAACAAAATTAGGATGAAGGTTGGCGACAATTGCATGACCATTTTGAAGAAATTTGCAGATTGTGAGTAGTCCAATTGCCTGTATTGTTCATTTGATTCTCTAGTCTTAACCTGACACGTTTGAAAGTGATTGTTGTGGAAAGGGAGTGCTGTTTTGAGTAGTTCAATTGCTTTTATTGTTTGTTTGATTCTCTAGTTTTAACCTTGACACACTTGAAAGTGATTATTGTGGAAAGGGACTGGTGTAAACTTCTTTCTCAAAGGAATTATGAAAAATGTAAGGGAGAGGGTTCACTCTGCATTTACATTTTTTTTGTAAAGGTTCATGTTTAGTAAGATTTTAGTACAATATGTAGGAAGAAGGCATAATGTGCTCTTCACTAGAAGGTACTTTTATGGTATGATCATGGTTTGGACTGACGGCAATTGCAAGACCTCAAAACATTGTTATTACGAATACAGGTATAACTCTTTACTTGGACAGTGATATCAACTTACCAATTGAGATCCTCTCTTGTAATAAGCAGTAGGCCTGCCGATTAGTTGGGCCTTGACTAGATGGAGTTGATTCAAATGCAATCCAAAATATAAAAAGCCTCACCCAGATCTGATCTGATAAACTGATGAGTCAGAGAAAATGGTATCAACCGTAATATTTAGAAAAGAGAGATGTTTGGAATTGTGACAAGTGTCATGAAAAGGAGAATTATATGATTGCACGGATGAAGTCTGTAAAAAAGAAAGATAAAGCTTGTATCCATGGAGGCCCAACCGTTGATAGCATTGGATGGTTAAAAAAACTTCTTGAAGCTGGCCCCAAGAAACTAGGTTATCTATTGCCTTGTTGTTTATGGAGCTAACAAACTATAATCCAAGCCAGAACCATCTCCTCTTTCCTCTCCTAATTATCTCTATTGCTAAATGGGGAAGGTGCTTATATTATTTTGCATTAGTTATGGCCCTGTTTCAATCTGAGTTTTGTTTTCCATTTTTTCACTCCTATAAAACTATACTGAAAGAGTTCCTTAGGCCTTAGTATGGATTAAGCTTTATGCCCTATATGTTATTGTGGAACAGCTAATTATTAAATCTACCACTTATTTGTAATATATGCTTTATCAATTTCTTGCATTTGTAGAACAACTTTTTATCTGCTTATGGAGCTTTAATGCATGATAGCTATTAATTATTACTTTGTTATGTCTGTATCATTTATTTAGAATAAATACATTTGGTTATTGTTTTTTTGATGCTCAGAAATATGTCAATTTATATTTGCTGCCACAGGGAATGTATCAAATTGATTCCTCACAAGAAATTTTCATTTGCAAAAATTTGGCTCCTGGCAGCCCAGTTTGAGATAAGGCAAAAAAATCTTAAGGCTGCACGCCAAATCCTAGGCAATGCAATTGGAATGGCTCCAAAAGATAAGGTATGTATCATATTTTTCCTTCTTGCTATATGTTGTTATGGAGAGAGTGTGCAATGCTTCATGATGATACCAATTGGTTCTTGGCCGAATGCTCTATTTTCCTCAGATCTTTAAGAAGTATATTGAGATTGAGCTCCAGCTAGGAAACATCAACCGTTGCAGAACCCTGTATGAGAAGTATCTTGAGTGGGTTCCTGCAAATTGCTATGCTTGGAGCAAATATGCTGAATTAGAAAGATCATTAAGTGAGACAGAGCGTGCTCGAGCAATTTTGAACTTGCGATTGCTCAACCTGCATTGGACATGCCAGAGCTGTTGTGGAAGGTATGTAGTTTTTCTAACCATATATGTTACCTTCTTTCCATGTATCATATATTTTGAGCTGTCATGAATCAATTTGAAGTTTCAGTCTGTATTGTATCAGAACCATATTTTTGATATGGTGGTGTGAAATGGCATATAAAATGTAATCTAAGTGAAAATATGTGGAAATGAGTGTCTTGAAATGGCTATCAAGACATAAGCTAGAAAAGAATTTCACCACTAACAAAATCAATTTCAATCAGACATGTGGACAATGAAATGGACCTGAAATAGTAAAAAGACTCCATCTTTTTTGTTGTTTATGATTAGAATAATGTTACGTTTACCCTTTTTGGTTAAGAGGCCTAATAGCAAATGTATTTATTTACAAATGGCAAATTATCCATCTATAATGACATCATTCTGTAATAACATCTTTGATTCCTGTTCTGTAATCCTTGAGAGAATTCCTAATTTGTCTATTGCCTTAATTTAATTTTCATATTCTTATCCATTTTACCTAACATCTTTAAATAAGTATGTGTTATGGCTTCATTTTTGTGTTTTTGGGCATTGGTGGGTTGATAGACCATTGAGATATTTCCATGCTGTGCAAAAATTCATTAGGAAAGAAAAAGGTTTACTAAGATGGTTGATTATTTCATCTAGATGGAAGAATGGAGGAGCTAGATAAGTATGTGTTATGGCCTCACTTTTGCGTTGTTGGGCATTGGTGGATTGATAAACCATTGAGCTATTTCCATGCTGTGCAAAAATTGTTAGGAAGAAAAAGGCTTACCACGATGGTTGATTATTTCATCGGGATGGAAGAATGGAGGAAACTTAGGGGCTTGGTAAATGATGGATTGAATTCAGACACTTTAAACCATTGTTTTACAAGGTGGTTGCCATAGGAACAAGTCAAGAGTGAAGTTGTTCACCTGAGACAATTGTCTCAATCTTATCACGGATACTTGAAGCCATGGAAGGATCTGAAAGTCCTTTTTCAACTCCTGTAACCATGTTAAGTTTGACTTAGTCCTCTAAATCCACTAATTAAATTAAACCATAGCCATCTAGCCTTTTCTTAGTTATTTAGTTTTGGCTTTATGGATCCGCATTCGCTGAGTATTTCTATTTAGGGCTATCTCTGATGTTATTCCAAGTTTCTCCTTGTCCTTGTAACTTCTATTGATGTCACCTTAGGTCTTTCTCTCCTTTCTTATCACTTCAACACACAGCAAAGTACCTCTCCTTTCCAGAACCCCATCAGATCTTTGTTGTATGTATCCCCCCCATCTCAATGAATTTTCGAGTACTTTCAATTAACACTTCAAGCCATACAACGTTGGCATGCCGAACTAATGTTTTATAACATTTTCTTAACTTTCAATGTATGCACTTATCACTAACATTCCAGGTGGACCTATATACTTCATCTGACCAACTTTAATTATATTACATATATCTTCATCTATCACGTAATATTCCAGCTAGAATCCTCAGTAATTTTAAATGATATCTCCATCATTCTTAATTCCTTATCTTTCACTAATATCTTATTGTCCTTACTTTAATGCATCTAACTTGATCAATGTCTTTTGATTCTCTCTCTCTCTCCAGCTTTAGATATTTTGCAAATATTATTGTCACAATTTTTTGAGCAGGATCTATTATATAAATTATCATACACTATATATTTAGTCTCACTAGCATTTTTGCATCTTTTTAGATTCCTTATATGTCATAAACTCTGTCATTATTGTTTTTTGCCATTGTTTAAAGCAAATTCATTTTATTCTGATTACCTCTTGTATCTCATTATTCCACCACCGAGTTTCTTTATTTGTTTATCTTTCCCTTTTGGCTCTTCTATAGCACCTTCAACTACCCTTTTAATACAGTTGACCTTTTGGTCCTATATTTTATTCAGTTCAGTTATTAAGTTTCAATTTCTCTCGTTTAGTAATTTATCTCTATAAATATAATATATATATTTTTAAAGTTCACCATGTTATCATTGGTTAATTATTAATTCTCCCCCCCCCTTCTTGGTATTACCTTATAATTTTTACACGTCAATCTTTCTCTCCACTTGATTTAAAAAAAAAAAATCCCTAGCAAATTTAATCCATTCTTAGTTACTAAATGCTCATCTCTCTTTTTAAAATGTGTTTGCAATTGCTAGGCTATAAGCTATTGTGAACTCAAGAATTGAATCACCCATTAAATTTCTATCCTCCTTCATGTACTCTTTCACATATGTTGCTCTTCCTTGTATTCCTATTAAGTCACTACCTACAAGAACCATTTGTCCTTCAAGAATACTTCGCATCAATCCATCCATTTCTTTCCAAAAAATTGTTGCTTAATCATCGCCGCTAAGCTTACCTGTGGTGCATAATTACTAACTACATTAATAATCTTCTGATTACTAATTTAATAGCTATTAACATATAAGTTATCTATTTTGTATCTGTAATTTTATCTTTCATTTCCTTATCTGCTACGATTCCTACACTATTCTTTTATCATCCTTGCCTACATATACTAGTTCATAACCATCCTTTATATCTTTGGATTTACTACATTGCTATTTATTTTCTTGTAAGCAAGCAATATTGTGTTTTCTACAGGTCATGGGCTGTTTTTGGGCAATGACATACCCAGCATCTACTCATCTCTTTCAATCTATGTCACATTATAGCTGGTCCTTTATAGACAAGCTGACCAACTCTTGCTCATTTGTCACTACAAACAAGTCATGTTGTAGCGGATCGCTTATGGACAATGACCTACCTAACTCTTGTGCACTTTTTGCTGCATATAATAGGTGATGCCCTAACATTTACTCATTAAGACCGGCTGTCAAACTGGTGACGCCCCTCCACATTTCTCATCTGGGCTTGGGATCATGAACCCTCCACTAATTAAATCAAAGGTGGGATCATGACCGTCGACCCTCGACTAATTAAATCAAAGTTGGGATCTGCAGATTCTCTATTGATTTTTGAAATCATATCATGTTGGTGCTATTCCTTTGAGTACACCTGTTCAATTTAAATTGGATCGGCTAAGTTAGATTGATGGACTTTTTGAACACATACCTCCACTTGTGTTTGATCTTGCAAAAGAAATCGAGGTCTTGAGTGTTAAAATGATCTAAATCAGACGTCAAAAACTAGATGGATCTCTATTTTTGGTCTGATATACTTGCCAATCCATATAAGATCATTACTGTTTCGTAGTATAACCTCTTGGTTCAATAATATCCTTTGTTCATGATTCCCATACCTATGTGGGCCCACTTTATTTCTACTATATGGTTTGTTTCTATTCATGTTTACCATTCTTATAAGTAACTGTGTTCTAATTCTTGAATGTCAAATATCTTGTGACAAAGTAAACCTTTTTTTCTTTTTTCCGTGTTTGTTCTACTTCTCATCACCGTCCAGTTTCCCAATGACCTAAGATTAGTCACAAAATGGAGTTTTCTTTTGTGTTTATGAATTCTGACTTCGTCAAATATAATATATGATAAGAAGGTGTTGCTAAGTTCAGTGCATTGGCGAAAAATTACGATGATTCCAGAGTTAAATTCTAAATTATGATCTGAGGTTCATCTTATAATTTCTGGAGCAAAAAAAAAAAGAAGAGAGAGAGAATTGTGGAGTCTTCTATTTCCCTTTATCTTTTTCTACTAATAGTAATAGTAGTATGTATTCCTAGCATGTCTGGTGGAAGTCTAAGCTCCTTAGGCTTTAAGTATTCCCTCATAAAGAAGAGGAGATTACCTTGGAGATAGAGGTTGATAGGGTAACCTCTACCTGACCACAACTCCAGAGGCATACTATCATTTGATTTAAGTGGCTTTTGGCTCATCACACGGATCCTCTCCCAGGACGGTGAGAGGGTTGAATGGCACCTTCTGTTGACTCATTGTCTGCCTCCACCTTGTAGAGAATCTCGTCACTTGTTACGTTGGTTAAAGGCACAAAGACCTCAATGGTTGTGCATCATTGCTGCACGAAGAGGCACAGGTGAAAAATCTTTAATAACTTTGCATATAACAATGTTTGACAAGCACAACCTACTAGGTACTGCTCCCTTTTTGATCATGTCTCCTCAGTTCTCTTACTTTGATTTCTCTATTATTATTTTCAGCTCCAACCTCAGTGAATTACTGATTGCAGGTAAAATCACTATTCATTCCATTATTGGGTTCTTTAATGCATCATGCAAATAATATCATCCCACTTTGTCTTTTCTCTGGATTTGAAATTGAGCGCTGTGTAGTTAATTACAGAATCAAGTGAATATGGAAATCTATCTCAAGCGAGGACATGATATTATCTGTTGCCAATACGGCAATCTATAGCTTAATGCGGCTCATCTGTTTCTTGCATTTCATTACAGGCTTACATCGACTTTGAGATATCAGAGGGTGAATACGAGAGAACAAGGCAACTCTATGAGAGATTACTTGATCGAACAAAGCATTTGAAGGTATGGATTAGTTATGCTAAGTTTGAAGCTTCAGCTGGTATCGAAGATGAAGAAGTGGGTGAGGAGGCTCAGGAAAGCAGTGATGATATCTCTCGTCATGAGCAGCAACGGGAGTGCATCCAACGATGCCGAGGTATATTAGATGAAAATGGAATTAAATTTGCTTTTTTGTAATTCTAAGATGGAGACAACTTCAACTTTCTCCCTTCTACCAGGTGTTTTTGAGAGGGCATTCGACTACTTCAGAACAGCTGCCCCTGAGTTAAAGGAGGAAAGGGCAATGCTCTTGGAGGAATGGTTAAATATCGAGAGTAGTTTGGGAAATCTTGGGGATGTTACTCTAGTCCAAAAGAAGTTACCCAGGAAGGTAAAGAGGAAGAGGGCCTTATCCACCGAAGATGGGACTCCTGCAGGGTATGCTTGTTGTCTTCCGTTTTCTGTAATTTTAATTACTTTTGATTTGTGATTGCTTGTGAAATTTGGCTTTTATCTTTCTTTTTTTTCGTCCATAAGAGAGATTGAGCTGATATTATGTGAGTTTTGTGCAGTTTTGAGGAATATATTGACTACATATTCCCTGATGAAGTGGCAATGGCTCCAAATCTGAAAATACTGGAAGCTGCATACAAATGGAAAAAGCAAAAGGTGGATTCTGATGAGGATTGAATGTAATGCCGATATAATGGGCTGATATATGTCAAATCATTTTTTCGCTTTGGGTTGACATGAAAGCATAGCTGTTAGGTATCTTTCTTTACCAATGTATATATCATGGGTTGATACACGTCTAACATGGTCTTTTCTTCAATTCATCTAACTTTCTGCTACACTAGGTCATTTTTTAATGTTCGGCGTAGGTAAGCTATAACCCTAGCCGTCCATTTTCTCTGTAATCATTTGCAGTCTCTGAATTGATTACGAAGGTATGAAGTGCATGGTCCTTTTCTATTTATTTACTATTGCGTGATTGATTATCTGGTGATTTTTAATATGCCCGTCTAATCTCTCTCTCTTTTTTGTTTTGGGTCATCAAGTTGATGGATGCCTGTATTATGATCGCTCAAACAAATGGCGTTGACGGTGTCCATTATACGCCGTAAGCTGGTTTGACTTTTGGTGTTGATGATGGCTCTCTCCCCACTGGATTCCAGTTCTTAACTGATATTTTTCAGAATGGTTGAGTATGATTCCTAATGGAGTAGGTGATCCTTATTAAAGAAAACATCCTTGTCTCTGGTTCTCTTGCTTCACAACCATGACAAAAGGACTAAGCTTCCGTTGATGCTTTCCAGTCACTTGGTTGGGATAGCTGGTAACATCAAGAAATCGTAATATGACTCTATGTGTATAGATGATGATAAAATATTTCTTCCAAAAAAAAAAGGGGTTGATGCTGATAAGTTTTGAAGTGTTTTGCAAAAGAAGGGTTTCTTCTATTTCACGGTAACACTCAGATTGCTTCTGCTGACCTCTTTGGGCATTGAAAACGCTGCTATGGAGCATAACCACTTCATTTTCTAAGCAAGTGTGAGGATCAATATTTCTTGTTCCCGGGTTCTGATTTTGTTGTGCAAGCTGTAATGACGTCTTTGCGAGAATACGGTGGATTTGCTGCTACCCCTCTCGTTGAAAGAGAAATGCCAACTGGTTGAGCTAAATGCGATTGGCACAGTCAAATTCACTTACGCATTATTTTATCAAAACTAAGAAATATCTGAGGCTTTGTAGTGAAGTGGTAATGGAAATGGAAGACATTCTCTCATTGACTTGTAAAGTTTCAGCAGATGTATGTGCGGCTTGCCCGTTTGCTATTTTTCATGTATCCTGTGTCTATGAACGTGTTCCATCTCTTGCTTTAACGTTGTGTAGCTAGTAAAAGTTAAGGTTAACGCTGTAGTTACTCCGGCACTCGTGTTCCGCCAATTAAGCATTACTCGTGTCAGGCTAAGGCTCCTCCTCTTCCTTGTCAGTTTATGTAATTTAGTTATATAATAGTGCAGCATTACTTTTCTGAATATATTTATGAGAGATTTCAGTGAAAACTTATTATTTTGACATTTAGTGCATTTTTTACTAAGTTCAGCCCAATTTAGGTTCTAAATCTGTGAATTGGAGATTGCCCTGATGGTCATACTCTTTTGCCTGAGATTGGGTTCCTGTTTTGCGCAGAGTGACTCCTGAACAGTGATTCCACCGAGTTTTTAGACTTTGATAATTATATTATGTAGGTAGACACCTCCCTTTCTCTGCGGGGGGAGGGGAGGGGGATCCAAGTTTAACTTATACATTCTAAAGTTCAGCACGAGGTATGCACATGGGTGGTGTTTATGAAAGGTTCAACAATCCGCAATTTTTGGAAAGTATAAAAAGGTGAACCGAAGCACTGCATAGATATTCTTATTCTATTTTGTTTTTTGGTAGAAAAGTGTGACAGTTTATTAACTATAGCAAATGTACATGTATAGGTACAAAAAAAAAAAGGACTTAGCAAAGCAAAAAAAAAAAAAGTGCAAGCGGAAGAACGAAGTAACTGCAGCTTACAAGATGGAAATAAATACAGATGTTAAAAAACAGTTTTTTACGAAGCTTCACAAAAAAGAAGTATAATACCGTGAGAATCCAAAAATCTATGTAGAATATAACAGTAGAAAATTCCATCCAAAAATTGTATAAGACTGTGAAAAGCAGATTCATGTCTATAGAAGTCAGAATCCATAACTAACTGTATAGTGAGCAGGTTGAAGTAATTAGACATTTGAAGTCAATTCCGGGAGCAAGCTAAAACAGTGAAATAGAATTCCATATTCCTTGATTGTAAATGATTCTGCAGCAGATAGACAATAACACGGAAGCAGAAGAGGAAGATGTAGAATCTCACAAATGTGCCCAAAAATACATCATGAGAAGCATCCCTCGCAGACTTGAAAACGAATTGGCTTGCCTGCAGGCTGCTTGCCATCTAGAATACAGATTCTCCCAAACCCCTAGCATATGCGTTGAGCAGAATTGCTACAACTAGCCTGCAGCTAGATATATATAGGGAAAAGGTCCAGATAGATAAAAATGTTATAGAAATGAACTTAGAGCTGACAGTAAAAGTACAACAGTATCACAACTTCTAACATTTCAGCTTGTGATTAAACCAATAATATTGATTTGAGAAAAGCAGACTCCCAACCATATGATCAGAAAGTAAGATTATAATATAATACTATATCAGCATCATCATCGTTCAAAATAAATTCCTCTAAAATCCGAACAAAGAATATCCAAGAAATCAGATGGAAGAGGGTCATTGGGTCCCCAATTAAAATCAGACTGTCTAGCTCTATTTGCCGATAATCAGCAGCTCTGTTACCCTGTCGAAGAATATGAATAATACTTGGCATCCTCTCCATCACGGAACAGATTTCAGGATTAAATACAAGAGGTGTGATTTCCATCATTAAGAACAAAATAATAAAACGGATGGGCATTCCACAATTAGGTCATTCCATCTTTTTCGTAGTCTTGTCCGGATTAATCAGGTCAAGTGGTAGGGGCATTGATTGTTTACAAATTGTTCTAAATGATCCGCTTGCTCCTTTAGTTTCTTTAAACAGAAGGAAAAGGTACCTACGGTACCTTAAGCTAATCCATCCCTCTAGGAGTTGTATCAAATGTAGCCTATGTTTTCCAACCCACTCCTTCGCCCTCCTTTAATATTCTTGAGACAGAAGGAAAGGTACCTTTGATAACTTCAGCTAATCTGTTCCTTTAGTGAGTTTGTTGTTACCAAATGTAACCTATGTTTCTCCCCCCCCCCCCAACCAAACAAAAAGGAAAAAGGGAAAAAATGTTGTCAATAGATTAATAGATGGTTATAGCTTCTCAAGGCATGATTGTTTTTTCAACTTTGAATGCCAAAGAAGCATGGTAAAACATTTGTTTCATGATCACGCATCAGTATATTATATCATACAAAATTTCAATGAAAAAAATTCCTTGTTTTAAAGACTATTTAATCCATACAGCAACTGACCGCAACATAAGATGCATTTCAATAGTTGGAGTGTAAAATGCGTTTGCTAATGATTGGAAAGTACATGCTTCTTTTTTTTTTTGATAAAAATGCTCATTCTATTATTAGCCAACATATGTGTTAGGATGGTAAACATGATCCATGGTTTAAATCAGCCACCATGCAATTAGAGTATGAGTAACCGTGACATGCATGAGAACATTGAAGTTGCCTAGAAACAAGAAACATAATTCCTGATTCTGAATCAAGGGGATACGCACAAATGGACGAACATATAAGAAAATACAACTGATCTCTATGGCAGTATCACCATTGCACATGAATTACGTGCACGACTCCTTTCAGTTATTAGCCTTGGAGGTTTATGGTCACTAATTACATCCGTTACAACTAATGTTTGGTGTGTAAAGTTGGTTACTTTTCACCATCAGACAGACTCTTGTTGTCAAGTTAGGAACCTTACATAAAGATGTAGCTCTCGACCTCAATAGTCTCAATTTGCAGCTAGAGAATTTATGCCAAAGCATCTCATGTGAATGATACAATATTTTAGATATATATTAAGGAATATTTTGTTTTCTGAGTTTTTTTGGATGTATTGATACCTGATTGGTGTGAACAACCATCATAGCAAAAAAAAAAAAAAAAAAAAAGAGAAGCGCCAGTGTAGTTGGTAAAGCCTTTGAGGTTGATGTTGAATCTTGCATCCATCATGATTTCAACCAAGATTTCATCCATCCTAGTTCTCACATATTTTAAAAATATTTCCATCTTTCGTACCTCCCTGACATAAACAAGAAAAGAATAAAACTGATGACCTATTCAAAACAGCAAGAAAGGATGCTTGCCGTCCTATTAGCCTTTTTGAAAATACGTGTAGCTTAACACAAAGTGGTAATCGACTTTAACCTCAAATGCCCAATAGTAATGCATGAGCATGTCCCTGCGAACTTTCATCAATTTTTTTTTTTTAAAAGAGAGACGCCCGTATGAACAATCTTCTGACGTAATCGAGAAAATAATTGTTCTAGAATCCCATTCTAGTACCTTTTTGATATAAAATGAAAAAGAATAATAAAACCGGCAATCTCTTAGCCAGGTAAGCGGGTCTAAATTGTTTGCTCAAAAAAATATGGCCATGTAAATGATATAGAATCTTGCAAATATTGTCACCTTATCAGTAACGTCAGTATGGTCCTTTTTTTTTTTAATTTAATAAATTATATTTTAATTTTAAATTATATCATATTTTTTTAAATGATTCTTAAACTACAAAATCATAATTTTTGGTCTCTGATCTTTTCGAATCATCTTAATGTTGTCCTTCAACCCTTCAACCGATTTTCGATAATTTTTTTTACCAATTTAATTATTTCTCGCGGAACCAGTGCTTATGTGGTCATTTTCTAAATAGTTGGCACTGATGCACTTACGCGGCAAAATTATAGCACTATAACAAGAGAAAATGTTTGTCCTATTTTTCATCGTCCTCTTCTGAAATCCTTTTATTCGTTGTGAATGAAATCTTTACCTTCCAAATCCTCTCGATCATCTTATCGGTGTAAGGAACTTCTTTAATCATCCTCTCAAAATCCGAATTTCAATCTTCTTCCCTATTTCCCCTCTACAGTAGACATCCTGCTATTGCCTTCGCCATGGATAGAAGCTCGAATGTTGGGTCTAGCGCCTCCTACCGATCCAAAGTTTTGAACAGTGAGGAAGCTAAATTTTGCCTTTGTGGGCAATGCACTGAGATAAGAATCTCATAGACAAGAAGAAACTTAGATCAAAGGTTCTTCGATTGCCCACGTTTTGACGTATGAGTTCTCTTTGGCCCTAACTCTATTTTTTTTCTTCTTTTTGATTTCAAAAAATAGCTCTGTACAGGAGAAGATGTCATGCTGTGATTATTTCGAATGGTATGATGAGAAGATCCGCCTCCGTGGGAAGATGGTGATTAATCGGCTCAAGGAGGAAGTGGATGCGATGGAGGAGGAAGTCGGATGCTTCCGCTGCAAATAGAGGATGTATCAGCTGATTATTTTGCTATTTTGGTTGGTTGTTGGTGTATTGCTTTTGAAGAATCAGCAGTAGCAGTCGAGTTTTGGGGATGCTATCGTTTATAATATATTTTGGTAGTCAAAACTTGTTAGTGATGCAGGTTTATGGATGTAAGTTGGGATTCTAATACAAATGAATGAAACCTTTTTTGTGATATTATTGTATCAGAACTTGCCTTCTTTGTTTCTTTGATTGTTTTTGAATATTGTAAACTTGTAAGCAAATATCTCTGTAGAACCATCAAAAATCATAGTAAAATTAAGCTGACTTGTTTCGATCATTAACTGTGCTAAAACTTTGAGGACCAAATAAAATACTTCGAATAGTATGATGACTAACGAGATAACTACCATCCAATGAGTTCACGACAACAGTTCATTACAACCTTAGTATAGCATATGCATAGAACAGGGCCACATCACAATCTGTATGGAACGAATCAAAGAAGAAAATGAAATATTGTGAGAGAGAGAGAGAACACAGAAACTTGAGGATCAAATGAAAAATGATGATGTTGTTCAAGGACTAATCGATACTATCTTATCTGCAGACCACCCAATGCGTTAACTGACACTATCTTATCTGCAAACTATCCAAGGTGGCTAAAGTGGTCTAAAGCAGATCCATTGATCTTGGTGGACCAAATAAAAATATTATATAGTTCCAAGACTAACCGACACTATCTTATCTGCAGACCACCCAATGCATTAACAATAGTAATTCACGAAAAATAACCTATATATGCACAAAATATGAATGTTAAAAGCGGTCAGTCACATCACAAACTTTGATATACAATATTATTTATCGCTAAACAACTGCATTGGAACACCATTGGCTACACAATATCATTCATTAGTTAATAATTAAGACCTTACATAAAAGATAATTGAACCGCTATATATGGACCACCAATTATAATTCTCTTAAAGTAACCCACAGTGAATAAGTCCCAAAACCAATATTGTATACATCCATCAAGAGATTATATATCAGTAGTTGAAGTAGGTTCAGACCTACCCCTCACAGTCCTCCCAGGTGGAATAAATCTACCTCTCCCACCCCTAACTTCACCCTTTCCAGCAGATATGCCTCTTTCAATAGCAAAAGATGCCCTCCCAGTAGCTCTCGTGGAAGATGAAGATGAAGCACCTCTCGCAGAAGCTGAAGTTGAAGTACTTCTTACAGAAGCTGAAGTCCTCCCTGCAACAGATCCATCCTCTCAACCATAGATCTAGCTCTTCCAGCAGAAGATGCAGCCCTCCCAACAGTTGATCCAACCCTTCCAGCAGAGGCTGCAACCCTCCCAACAGCTGATCCAGCTCTAGCAGCAGTAGATCTAGCTCTACCAGATGTTGATCTAGCTCTATCAATAGCAGAACCAGCCCTTCCAGCAGCACCTACAGATCCAGTTTTGCCTACTATCCGTCTGCTAGTGATTTCTCTTCCGGCACGATCCCTTCCGGCATGACCCCTTTCGGCACCATGAACACAGCCTTCTATAGTAGCACCACCTATTTGTATTGTCTCATTCACAGCAGATGAAGGTCCCTTTAAGGTAGCATGATCAAATAGTTAGTATTAAATTTTATTTAATAAATTAAATATTGAATGGTTATTAACATACCTGTGTGCCATGATGCTGTGATGCAAATCTGAATCCCATGAATTTCTTGCTGCTCCTCTGCTCTTGACTGCCTTGGCTTCCATGTGTTGCAGCAGAGGTATCAGTGGTTTGCTGTCTCTATCTTGGATTACCTCCCACTGTTGTCCTCTGTATGTTCTTGAATTATGTCCTATCAAATGATATTTTCTACACCTTATTATTGTACCTGTCTTTCTTAATCTATCTTGAGTGGGATTTTGTGTTTCATCTGCATCTCTTCTCTATTTCTTTTAGCCTCCTAGGTGGCCTCCTTATTACTGGAGATAGCAGAGGGACTAAATTAGTCTTAGGCCACATGTTTTGACCGTTAAGTGGTTGGAGAAAATGAGAATACATTCTCAGCTATGTTTCTTATAAAAGTAAGAACGCACAAACTCTTCAGATTCTTTTTAAAAATAGATATATTATATGGCATGGGCATAAGGTATATCAGTCAACTGCCACTTGAAACAGCTGCATCCATACTTATTCAAATCCACAACATATTGATTAACACCTTGTTCAACTTTATATCCGCTGTCCCAGCCCATGTAACAAGATAGTATCGTGAGACTTCTTTATTCTTCTCCAGTTTCTTCATGATATTAGGATAGATTGGATAATCATGTTTCAGCATCAGTTCCCTCTTTTTGATTGTCCTTGTCATCATGACCTTACACATCATCTAGCATTTGTATAATAGGTTTATCCTCTGACTGCAGTATGAAAGAATTGAATGTCTCAGATAAATTGTTTAGGAGCATATCACATCTTGACCAAATCCTAAATGCATGTCTCGATCAGAATCTAATAGGAATAGCCATCAGCCATTAGTATGTAGCAGGATCAATTTGTTCCATTACATGAACATGATGTTCAAAGTCTGATTGGGTTGTATCCCTTGTTGCATTCCAAAGGACATCCTTCAGTATCAAACCCTTGAATTTTGCCTTGAAATTGGCAAATAAATGCCGAACACAAAACTATGATCGGCCTCAGGGAGTAGATCATCAAATGTAGGCAATAAGCCCTGCGATGATCATGAAACATTATTACTATACTAATATGAAACATAATTACCATACTAATATGAAACATGATTAGCATCTAGATGGAATGATAGACTTTCTGCTAGCTAGTAATGAATGTCCAGCCTCTGTCTCTGTATGAGCCAATATCAAGTTGAAGAAGCTCCAAGAACCAACTCCAACTATCTTTTGATTCAAATTCAACAACAGCGCAAGCAATTGGGTACATATCATTATTTCCATCAATCCCAATTGCAGCCATTAACTATCCCAAACATAGCTCTTTGAGATGATAAGCATCTAGGGCACTTACAGGCCTACAGCCATCCAGAAAATTCTGTTTAAGAGCAGCAAAGCAAATATAAAATCGCTTGAAGATTGGTTCACCATCCGGATCTTGTGTATCAATAAGCATATTTATCGTACTACCATCATTTGTCCTTCTAATCTCCTCGACATAATCCCACAACCTACTATACTGCCCTATATCAGATCTCTGTATAATCTCCATCATCTTCCTCTTTGCCCAATATGCTTAAGATTTTAATATTTGTACATTGAAATCTTGCCTAACCTGCATAACCACCTCACTGAGCTTCTAAGATGGCTGACTTCTGAACATTTTCAAATACTTATTGGCTCGAAAAGTAGATTTCATGTTCATGTTCCAGACCTCTCTAAAGCAAGTGTGTTCACCATAATAAAATTTAATCTGTACTACTGAATCATCCTGCATCAACGAAGCATATAGTTTCAGTTGCAATTCTCTTAACATATAGCTCTCACCCTAACCATGTCATTTTCACCAATCTTACATTTTGTCCCCCAATTATTGTATGCTCTCTTATCACTCTTTTAAGTAGCTCAAAACTCTTGAATTTCATGTCCAACTTAAATTTTACATTTGTTATATCAGTTTTTTATTGAATACATCAAAAGTAAGTCCACGCTTCTCTTCCGATGAATCCCATGAAACCAATTTCTCAGACTTTCAATATTCCAAAGAACATCCTGTTGGTTTTCACCTCCTTCAGCACTTGGTTCACCTCCTTCAGCAGTTGGTTCACCTTCTTTAGCCCTTGCTTCACCTCCTTTAGCCCTTGGTTCAATTGGTTGCCCTACAGCACATTCTTCGACCTCTTCAGCTGAACTTCCAGCATAATCACTATCTTGTAGATCATCTAAATTAATACTTCTTTCAGCTGAACTTTCACCGTCTTCATTGCCTTGCTCACTACCTTTCTCACTACCTTCCCAACATCTTTGCTAGGTCTATGAATGGGTACATACTTTATATTTAGCAAAGGCTCTGCAGTTGAACAAGGTTGCAGTTCAGCCTGCTGCTCTGGTTCTGGCTCCGACACAGCTCTTTGATGACTACTGTCACCTTCGTCTCCGTATTCCATATAAACATATATCATCCCATCTATCAGAATGTCTGAAATCATCTCTAACATATCTTGATATTTAAAGATAAATTTTAAGCCATTGTTTAGATCTTTTTATGGCTTGACATAGTAAAATTGAGAGATGTTGGAAACCTCAATATCCTCTAATATGCCCTCTAAGTTAACTCCGAAATAGATATTCTATCAAGATCAACACTATCATATATAGAAATTTGTCCCCCAATATACTGTACTATAGGCCTGAATATGAACTTGCCACCATAATAAAATGTGGTAGAAAAAAATCGATAGCCATATTTAAACCCTAGAACACAACTATAGACAAACCAAACTATTATTTAGCGAGCATGAAAAGTTAGGTTAAGAGATATTTTGATAAATCCATGATTTACTAGATCCCAAATTTTTATGAGATGTACATTCAATAAATAATTTAAGAGTCTATGGTGAATCAGTAAATACATGCATTCAAATTATCTATAATTTACTAACTTCAAATGAGATTTTAATAACTTAAAATGAGAAAATTAAATTTCCTAACTTCAACCTATAATTTACTTTTATAGATTTATATCACTCTCTACCGACTACCTTCATGATTTTTAGAAAGCCAAGCACAAACATGCATCCTATAAATCCAAAATAACATGGATATAAACTTTCATTTGATGGGGAAAGGCACCTACATGACCTCTGAATGCAGAATGAGTACAAATTTGGACGGAAGAAGAAAGCCGATGAGGATTCCTAGAAACACAGACCGGCATCCGATTAGGTCGTATTAGGGCAACAATCGATGATTTTCTTCGAAGAGGGGAAGAACAATTTTTTTCGAGAAGAGAGAACTGGAGGAGGGTCCTGAAAAATTAGGACAAAGGCGAAAAAAATTGCTTGAAGAAGGAAACAACACCATCCTTTTGAAAGAAAAATGAATCATCACCGGACGCCATGTCATCAATTTTTTAAACTAACTTATTTTTAGCTCAGCGTCGGTGCTATCTATTCAAGTTAAACCAGCTATATATACATCGATAATGTCAAATAGAATTTTTGGTGAGAGAAAGTCGTCGAAAATGAGATGAAAAGTAATATTAAAATGGTTTAAAAATTATGAAGATAAAAAATTATGATTTTATAATTTAAAATTATTTTAAAAATATAATATAATTTAAAATTATATATATATATATATATAT
>KE504871.1:858768-878580 GCA_000441515.1 Elaeis oleifera
TAGAAGGAGTGTTGGTTTTTTAAGTAGGATAATGCATATATTAAAATGTTGTGTTCTCATGAGAATATGCTATGATTATCAGCTGTATATGGCGGAGTAAGGCCGATGCACACAAATGTGATTTGTGAAGCATGGCTTCCAGGTGATGCAGTTCAAAGAGATATGAGCGTTTCCCTAAAAAAAGTGGCATGAGCTTTGGCTCCATTCATCATGTCCTCAATTCCACCAATATCACAACATGTGATAAATGCCAACTAAGACTATTGCTATATTCACTTCATAAAATTCAAACTTCTCAGACACGTGACAACTATTTTTTTAAAAAAATACCTCATAACATTTGAATATATTAGGTACATGACAAATGTACGTTTATTAGAAAATAGATGCACGACGGACGAATGAACACGAAGAATGTAGTTTTGTTGTATGGATACCAAAAGTTAGAATGGATGTTCATCAGTCGAAATGTCAATATAGCTTTTCTAAAATTTTATAACCATCACTAAATTTCAATATTAAAATATTAATTTTATTACCATTGCAATGAGCGCGGCTAAAGTCCATATAGTTCATTTTAACATTATTGTTAAATATTTCAGCACTCAGAACAGTATACTTTTCAAATCAAATATAAGGCATATCTGGACAACCGGTTTGCTTATGTGTGCGATTCCAGCACCTACCTGTTTGGATGAAGAAGATGCTTTCAAATGTTTGACATTTCCATTGTTTTTGCAAAATATTGAAATCCCTGTGCGAGAGGAGGAAAGGGGAGGGAGGAGGAGATGAGAATATCTACCATCATCTTTTGATTATGTGAAGAAAGGATACTAATTTGAAGAACTTAGAGTATGAAAGTCCATAAATCCTCCATCATCAAGATTTCTAAAAACTTGGCGTCCTTTTTCTTAAAAACCCCTCGTTTGTCTACATAGACAGGTAATACTTGTTTGAGGGAGAGTCTGATCATTTAGTACTTGTGGAAAGACATTGATGCTGACCAGAAAACACTACCTTCTTTTGCATTTATCGCACCCAATATTAAATTTAGTCGCCTTCCATCACAACTCCTTGATAGTGGGAAAAAAGTTCAGATTATAAAGAATAAAAAATAACAGTCAAACTGATGCAGATGTCCTGCAAACTAATGTCCATATTCACATGTCTAGCGTTATGTCTCTTATAATTAGCAAGTTTGATGTTAAGCATTTCTTGGAGGCAGTTAGTTGGGTAGATCCCAATCATTGCTTCCTTTATACAGCTTCAAATGGCATATTTTATCTTAGCTAAACAGAAACTCCTATTCCCTCGTGCAAGCAAAGCGATTCCATCCCGTGGTTTGATTTGAAACTAAAATATCCTTGGGCCAACATAACCTCCTTTTCAAATGATTTGGAACTAATCATTCAATAATTTTAAATCAAAAGTAACCTGAGTCTAAATCCCCCGCCCACTTTCAAAAATAAATATATATATAAAAAAATAATCCTTCTCAGGTCCTCTATTTACGAGCCACTGTTGATATAAGTACAGAGAGTCTGGACATGGCAACAAATTATCTTTTAACAACCCAAATTGCATAAATATTTTATAGAATTGTATCTCATGTGTCTCAGTTTAAAATTTCATCCAAAAAAATTAATCAAAAAATATTATTTAAATTTTTTGATACTATATAAGTATTCAAATTCTTTTCAATAAATAATAAATATGAGATTGAATACGTATCTATGCGAATCTTCACATATTCTCCATATTTAAATTCTAGCATTTTTATCAAACTAATGATTCAAATCCATACAAATTTATTCATAAAAATTATGATCAATTCAGGATCAATCTCAATAAATCCGTATTGCAATATTTCCTAATCTATATGAATTATGAATCGAATCTGATACTAATATATGGATATATATTTAATTTATATCAATTATTATTAAAAAATTTAGATACTTATAAAGAATCAAAGATCAAAATTATATCTTTTCAATTATTTTTTTAAGATAAGATTTTGCACTGTGATAAATGATATTATGACCTATCCAGTTCTTAATTTATATAAATTAGAAGATATTGCAATACAGATTCATTGCAATCAATCACGTGTCAATTGTGGCATCTATGGATGAAAATTTAGATGGAGGCGTATGTCATGGGTTATTCATTAACATGGTTTTGAATGTTTATGTAAGGTCAAAAATTTATTATTAAATAATTTATATAAAGATATAATTACGTTCATCCGCCATCAATGAGAATCCATAAATTACAATGTTTCCGTATCTGGGGCAGTCTCCTCGGATATGCAGCATCTTTATTGCCGGAAGAGAAGAATCCAACTTCCAACAGAAGCTCTCCGTATCCCGGCTTACGCTATCACCGCTGGATGACACTATCCAGTATCCCACCGGCGACGGTACCTGGTATCCGTGATTTGCAACCGCGATTAAAAAAACATCCACGTCACCCGAGACGTAAGTTGCCCCCAACCGAAGATTGGTATTCTCGCAATTCTTGTAATGTTCAGAGGCAACTCCGGATGAAACTTAACGGTCGTCACGGATCTCCGTCCTATGGCATTATATTGCCGCTTCCCTCCTGAAAGCTTCCCCAAAAGAGAAAAATCTTCCCCAAATCCGACAAGCTCCCTCGCTCGCTCGCTCTCTTCGTGGGCGTGTGGAGTTCCACAGTTCCAGTCCCACGCGAACGGACGGTAGATGCTTATGAAATCTCTGTTCCTTGTCTTGTTCTCTGTTTGGACTCCGTTTGGAAGGAAGTCGGCATAGAATCGAGGAGTCCCTGTGATTCTTCCCTGACTCCAGTCCGGAGAATACGGGCTGAGAGAGCTTAGCTCACGGAGCCGCACCTCTTGTTGCCTCGGATTGCTCGCAGTCCAGATGGAGCGAACGAATCGTTTCCAGTTCGCTTTGAACTAAGCATTCGAAAGAGACAAACTTTTCCCATAGTTTTCTTTTGAACGATTTGACACATACCATTGTTTTTCACGAGTAGATTCCTTCCTTCTTTAAAAGATATCGTGGTTGCTGTGTAAAAGATTACATCCTGCTTACATCGAAGCAAAAAAGTTCATGCTTTGTCTCTGTTGATGTGGGTAGATATCTTCTGCAAGGTTTTCGTTAATTACGGTGAGTTATTTTCGATCGGTAAATTTGTTATCTCATTAGGAGACGATGTGGCTTCTGTTTAAAAAATCGCGGCTCTCCTTTTCTGTTTGATGATTTTTGGTGGAATCTCGTTTCGTAGCCGTAATTCAGTTTCTTTCCTCCCTTTTTCTCCGTTCCAATTCTGTCATCAACTTGCACGCAGTTCGAAAGATCTACGACGTTTTTTCTTCATTGTAGCATAAAGTTTCTTTGAGTTTTGGATCCTCAGTGAGGACATACGACGCTCTATCTTTTTCTCTCCGATTCTGTTTTCATTTTCTAGGTGGACAATTTTGTTGCTTTTTATTTTGAATTTTGATCATTTTTACTTGATTAGATGACTTTAATCTCATTTTGTGGTACGTATTTGTACCTTCTGTCCAACCTATTACTTCTTTAACTATAATGCTTCCTGTAAAACTTAGAAAATCTCTTTTTTCTCTATGATGCCTTATTCAGTTTCTTCACGCCAATAACCTTTTTTTTTTTTTTTTGATGATGATGATGATGAAAGCGGGAGGTGCCCACACGGCAGTCTATTGGTGATGTCAATTACAGTTATTTTTATATTTGGCAATGCTTATCGCTTGAAGTCTTCCATTTTCCTTGACAGGATCCTAAAGGTCGAGCTTCGGCTGGGCCGCGTACTGTAACTTCTTCTACAGTAATCAAGAAGCTCTTAGGATGTTGGAGAAAATAGGGAATTCGATATTGAGGGTGTGATAGAGGAATTTGAAGCTTTGACAAAGGAGGCTGGGAGGGTTCAGAGAGAGACCCTTCGAAGGATACTCGAGGAGAATGGCCAGGCAGAGTACTTGCAGAATCTGGGACTTGGAGGGAGAACTGATCCTGAGACTTTTAAAGCCTGTGTTCCATTGGTTACTCACAAGGATCTCGAACCTTACATCAAGAGAATTGCTGATGGAGATGCTTCACCCATTCTCACAGGAAAGCCGGTTACATCCATATCATTGAGGTACTTTTTGGATGCTTTCTTTGGCCTACTCCCCATGGGAAATATGTTTGGCATGCTAATAGTTGTTGTTCTTTTTAACCCCCTATTTTTCCTCACTATAGTTCTGGCACTACACAAGGAAAGCGAAAACTTTTGCTGTTCAATGAGGAATTGGTCCATTCCACAATGCAGATATATCGGTTATCATTTGCTTTGAGAAACAGGTACACACCTAATCTTCCTAAACGTGGGTCTTATTTCACTTCGTTACATTGTTATGAAGCATTCATCTGTCCTCAAGGATTTAAGGCTATTTACATCAGATATTTTAATTCAATGTTCTTTCAAAATACATTTTCGGTTTTTATCTTTTCAGCTAGCATTTCTATTTAATTCCTGTAACTGTTTATTATGGAAGCATCATGGGTCTCATTATTTTTGATAGCAAATTGAGGGTTTGACTGTGTATTTGAAGTTGTCATATTCCTTCAGTTTATTGTTCCATTAATGTGCATGTCTTCCAAAGTATCATGTCAATTTTTGTGTAATCCTTACTGAAAAGTGTGTTTTTTTTTTGGCTCCCAACTCTGTGTTGGTTTGTGTTCTGGTGAAGAAAGCTTTGGTACATCTGCTGGATGCTTTCATTAATCCTATTTTTGCAACTTACGTTTAAACACTTTTATCCCTTCTATGCTGAAAACCATTTCTTTTCAGTTGATCTAGACCTTTGACATGCTGCCCAATCTAATGTTTATACCTGGATGAAACTAAGTTTGGATGTCTACATTTAGTGGCCTTCTGGTAACTCTTCTCTAGTTTTCTGGTATACCAATGGCTGTTGATCTATATTTCATTAGGATGAACTCTTCTGTATAATAGAATACCGAACGCTGTGATAACAAGGGACAGGAAACCCTTTTAAGTCCAATATTAATTTTATTTATTTCCTCAGTTTTCAGCAACCAAACCAAGCCAAGCATGCATTCTCTGACTTTTAGAGTGAAATCGCAAATCAATCCTTGAGAAACACTCTCCCTTGCTATTTTTCGACATTCTTTTTATGAGCAAGACTCAGGATTTGAACCCTGGACCTCCTCCTGGGACAACTCGCAAACAAAATTTTAGTTTATTGGGCAAAATTAGGGAGTCTGATCCCTTTCTTGCATTTCCTGATACGGACACTCGCAATTCTTCTCAAACCAGGCCTTTCATTTGTCATGCTAATCTTCATTTAACTTCATGGTGAGGTGTGACTAACAATGGGATGTTCTGAATCTTGAAGAGAATTTCCCATTCGGAATGGAAAAGCTCTACAATTCATCTACAGCAGCAAGCAGCTCAAAACAAAAGGGGATCTCATCGCTGCGACAGCCACTACAAACGTATATCGCAGTGAGCAATTCAAATCCACTATGAAGGATATCCAGTCGCAATGTTGCAGCCCTGATGCAGTTATATTTGGTTCCGACTTCAATCAGTCCTTGTACTGTCACCTTTTATGTGGACTAATCTACTCGAATGAAGTCCAGTTCATTTCTTCGACATTCGCACACAGCATTGTTCATGCATTCCGAACATTTGAGCAGGTCTGGGAAGATCTTTGCACAGATGTCAGGGAAGGAGTTCTCTCCAGCAGGATTACTGTTCCATCCATCCGCGAATCAGTTTCTAGACTCTTAAGCCCCAATCCTGACCTGGCTGATACGATATACAAGAAATGCGTGGGTCTAAGTAACTGGTATGGTGTGATTCCAGAGCTTTGGCCAAATGCTAAATATGTGTATGGAATCATGACAGGATCAATGGAGCCTTATTTGAAGAACTAAGACATTATGCAGGAAACCTACCATTGATAAGTGCTGAATATGGATCTTCTGAAGGGTGGATAGGCACTAGTGTGGACCCCAGATTGCCTCCTGAATCTACAACCTTTGCTGTTCTCCCTGATATTGGCTATTTTGAATTTATTCCTCTCAGGGAGAATCCCAGGGAGCAGGAGTTGGAGAGAAGTGCTTCCACCATCCACTATGCAGAATCAGAGCCAGTGAGTCTCACAGAAGTCAAGGTGGGTGAAGAGTATGAAATCATCATCACCAATTTTGCAGGTAATATGCTGCTTGCTTTATATATGTGCCTCTCTTGTGTGTCTTCTTTTTCCATACTTTTAGATCCAGTACAAGATAATGATGATTTAATTTGACGGATAATATGAGACCATAACATTCACAATGTTGTGCGTGTTGTTATCTAATTTGAAATTGATTTACCAACTTCTGCATAACTCCAGAGACGCTGGCGCTTTACTATCTTTTTGTTCTAAGAAGCGGCCTTAAATTTCTAAATTCTATCGTTTGGTTGGGAAAGCAGTTGGTAGTTTGTTTATTTCTCCTCTTCAGTTAAGCTTGATAGACATTTATAATTGTGCTAATTGATTGTTGACTTCTTCTTTCCCAACACATACACCTCCTCTTGGGACTTCTTTTTGCTCTCTGTTCAACTGCAGAGGCAGTTAATAGTGTTAACCACGAGGGAGAAAAAGGTGGTAGGAAGAGGACCTGTGGCGAAGGGAAGTCTTTTTCAACTATTGCAAGGAAAACGAGGCTTTTAATTATTGCAAGGAAATCGAGGCTTTCTTTTAAAACTTTGGTATTTTAATTTTGGGTCCATTTGATCATGTAAACCATAGACTTCTGTAGTTGTTGCACCATTTTGGATATAGAGAATACAACTTTCTAATTACTGGTGTGATGAATGATGAACTTCGAAGCATTTAGCTTATGGAAATGGATAGTTTATTCTAGATTTTTTGGTTGATCTACTGAATAATTTTTTATAAATTAAGGCTACAAGCCTACAACCATCCAGAACATAGTGAGAAAAAATTCTGTGCTGGAGGGATTATGATGGTGATCTTTTAGTAGTCGGTCAACTTGCCACGTGTCATCTAGCCTTTTTTTTTTGGCGGGGCGTGGGGGGAGGGGAGTGTGCACAAGTGTAGCCCTTTTTTTTTAACAATGTCTTTTAAATGGAGTGATGTGTTTGGCAAGTCAATTAAGTTATTAAGACAGTGGTTTATGTCAGTGTTAGGTATGGAGCAGGTTTGATAGAATAAAGACAACTATTTGTTTAGAGGATGGTCAGTCGATGAGTGTTTTCATTATTTGTTGTTTGTTATTGACTAACTAATCTAGCATCCTTCTATTGTTTTAACTATCCTTGTTGTGATTCTAAATCGCATAAAGTTACTTTTAACTTGAATTGAAATGATACAACTAGCAAATATATGTCATTAAAAACCTGTCGTGCGTTGGTTTTGCTGCATTTATAGACTTGCTTAATGTAAGCATAAATATCAACTACTCAACACAAGTTAATAACATTTTACTAGAACCAACCGCATGCAAATATGCGTTTTTCATTATTTTATCATATGAATTTAAAAACCAGACATGGTTAGCTATTATAATAGTGCTTCATTTTACTGTTTCTCTCTAGATTGCTTTAGAGGAAAGAGCAAAAATAAAGAAAAGAAGAAATATGAGCAGGCCACTTCTCAAAGGAGAGGGTCGGCACTCACTAAGACAACCATGGACACAACCTGAGGGTTGATGTTAATCAAGATGGTTCCGCACAATTTCCTTGGTTACTCCAGAGTTCGAAATTTTGGTCTTGCCGCCTTGAATTGGATTCATACAGCCTGCAATCTTTTGCATTAATGTGACATATTTCTGCAAACTCTTAAACCTTACAAATCTGGTTTTATTGTTTTTTCACGAGCATGTCACCCGAAGATTGTTGCATTGTGGATAAATTTCTTCAAAATGTGGCTACAATATCATTTGAGAATCCCTTTTCCTCTTCCAGCCATCCTGTTTCTTCTTCTTTTCTTGCTCTGCATTTTGACCATAAATGAAGTATTTAATCACACTTGCTCTAGAAAGGTTATCACCAATGAACCTGCGAAGACTTAGCACATTAACAATTCTCCTTGGATCATTTCTTGCTGTAGAAATGTTCAGCCATCATCTTTCAGATGCATGATTCTTGTGGAAATGGCAGGTTTATACCGTTACAGGCTCGGCGATGTCGTGAAAGTAGCAGGCTTCCACAACTCCACTCCAAAGCTTAAGTTATATGCCGGAGAGGCCTACTTCTTACAGTCAACATTGATAAAACACTGAGAAGGACCTCCAATTATCAGTTGAAGAAGCCACCAAGCTCTTGGCAGCAGAGAAGCTTGAGCTGGTGGACTTCACAAGCTATGTTGACATGTCAACAGACCCTGGACACTATGTGATCTTCTGGGAGTTGAATGCTGATGCCAGTGATGATGTGTTGCACAGCTGCTGTGATTGCTTGGACCGAGCCTTTGTCGATGCAGGCTACGTTAGTTCAAGGAAGGTGCAGGCCATTGGAGCACTCGAGTTACGGGTTGTCGAAAGAGGGACCTTTCAGAAAATTCTGGACCACTACCTGTGCCTTGGTGCTGCAGTGAGCCAGTTCAAGACACCACGCTGCGTGGGAACATCAAACAGTGAGGTCCTGCAGATCCTGTGCAGCAATGCTACGAAGAGCTATTTCAGCACTGCATATGGCTGATGGCAATTTTGCCATGTATCCTGTAATGAGGCTGCTGCATCTCTTGTTTAGTTTTCCTCTGTATCTTAAGTTTGTAAGCAGTGCAGTGTTCCTCAACCTTCCCATTGTTTGTCATATAAGAAATGAGAGGAAGAATGGGCAACTTCCTAAGTTCTTGTTCTTTTGGATCATTTGATATATGGACGCGATATGCTGAGTAATTTAAGAGACAGCCTTCAATTAGGGACTGTCACTAATCTTTATGAATGTTCTCCTTAGGTTCCGTTCCATTGAAAGCCTTGTTCTAGGCTGATAGCTCTTTACCTCCTTGATCTACATCCTAAGTGTCCGATTTGCAACCTGGTCCTTTTGTCTACATCCTTGATCCTTCAATCTATACTTTTAGGAGGTGCTTGGTCCGTGACCGTAATCGGAATCGGCATGAAAATCGGAATGGTTTAGAATCGAAATCGAAATGGTCAAATCTCCTAAAGTGTTTTGTTCGTGATCGAAATCAGAATTGGAATAAAAATTTGAATCCATAGAAAGAGTAGGGATTGAGGGGGTGCTTGGTTGGGAGAAGTGGGGGTCTGAAATCAGAATTGGAATGGATGACTCCCATTTCAATCGTTTAGTTGGAAGGAGTCCCATTCCAATTTTAATTTTAGAATGAAATGGGAATGGCTTAATCTATATAGAATTCATCCCTGCTCTTCTATATGAATTCAAATTTTTATTCCAATTTCAATTCAGATTTCGATCATGAACCAAGCGCTTCGGAGGATTTGGCCATTTCGATTTCTATTCCAATTTCGATCACGATCGTGAACCAAGCACCTCCTAAGTTCTATGTAGATCGAGCCATTCCCATTCTACCTCGGAATCAGAATGGGACTCCTCCCAACCAAACGGTTGGAATGAGAGTCGTCCATTTCCATTTCCATTCCGATTCCTTACTCCCACTCTCCTTAACCAAGCACCCGTCCAAGATTGGTATTCTTCTAGTGGTGTTCAATCTAGTGGCTGTGTGCTTAGATCTACTCGCTTAGTACTTCAATTTATAAACTCAAGTACAACTTCAGTCTCCTAACCAAATACACTTTCCTCTGGCCATTGGCATTTGGTGCTTAATTTGTTTTTTTTGGTAAGACAAAATGGGGTGGGTGACCGACGTAGTAACCTCCTCTGGGCATAACCATGAGAGTTCCATCCTGCTGAGTGAATGTTTGATGCGGGAGCAATAAGCGCAATCTCCTCCCCACTATGTCCGAGGGAGATTCGGATCGGGTGAGTACATCACCCCCAGCACCACCTTAGCACATGGATGATCAGATACCGCATCCGAGTACACTCGCCCAGGCCTCGGAGGATAAATCTCTATTATTAATCGACTGCGCAGGGCCTCAAACTTAGGATACGAGGAACGGATGCCACGGCCCGTTCCAACCTGGCTACCACCGAAGTGGCCAACTTGGTGCGTAATTGAAGATTGACATCCTTCCAAAATTCTCTTAGGGTGCATTTGGTTAGCCCTTTAAAAGTTATTTTTTTATTTTTGATTTTAAAAATAAAATAAAAAATAGCGTTTGATAACAATCCAAAAGTAAAAAGTGAAAAATATTTGCTTTATGTGGAAAGTAAATTTTTATTACTTCCTAAAATTTGCTTTTACTTCTTCCCGACTTATCCCAACTCGCCCGATGCTCACCACCTCCTCTCCCTCCCTTTGGCTCTCTGCCTACCTGGCTAGCAAGTGCCACCGATTGACGGGGCTTGCCACCACCCTATGGGAGATCTCGACTGGATCTCATCCGATCTCAACGCCGCTAGCCGCTACCAACTAGGAGGTGGAGACGACAGCGGCCAGCAAGTGCCGCCGATTTACGGTGCTTGCCACTACCCTATGGGAGATCTCGATCGGATCTCATCCGATCTCGACGCCGCCAGCCACTACCAGCTAGGAGGTGGAGACGACAGTGGACGTGGATGCCCATGCTCTTCCCCCTAGGCCGCCGTCCACAGTTTGGCTAAGATGTCCCAAAACCCAATTAGGCCATCCTAAAACCTTTGACTCCTTCGTCCATGGCTTCCAAGCCCATCTCTCCCACCTCTTCTTCGAGCTCCAAATCTCTTCCTCTTTTATAAAGTCTCGAGCTCCTAAGCCCCTCACACTGGATGAGTCCGCCATCCTTCAATTAGTGGAGGATGTCTCAGATCCCGCTTTACTTGCCAAGGTATCCTCCTTACTCCTTTCAGCTTATGATCACTTGAGAAGTTTTATGTTTTTGGATTGATACTTTGATGTATCTTTTTTTTTTTGAAGACATGCTCGGAAGAAATATGTTCTCCTTTGATGAAAGAAGAGCTCGGGAGAGCTACGTGGACGTTGCTTCACAGTATAGCAGCTCAGGTGTTTGATCTATTATTTTTCGAAAATTTATTTCTTAAAGATCTGATTTTTAATTCATAAAATAAATTATCATTACTAGTTATCAAATATATTTTTATTTTTTATTTTATTCTGTAATAAAATTAAAATTAAAAATATTTTTAGAAATAAGAATAAAAATTAAGAAGTGTAATCAAAATGCATCCTTATTTGGTCTGTACGAGATGTTTTTTTTAAAGACTTATTACTATTCGGTCTATACTGTATAACCTTCCGATGCCTACCATTAATCAATATATAGATCATAATCATTGATTTGGATGTGGTGTAAGGATATATTTACGCTGTAATCATTAAACAGCGGTCCAGTCGGAGGTGGAAATTAATTCAGATGGAAGAAAATTTGATCTCTTACAAATATTCAATCTAAAATTGAGCCCTGTATCTTTCTAATTAAAAAAAAGGGTGCCTTGTCGCTCGCTGTTTGGAAGTATTCAAACAATAATAGGCTTTTGGCTTGTTTGACCTTTAAATAGTAACGAGTTTGGCTTGTTTTTATCTGCGAGAATCCACCTAGTATCGTGGAAAGCAATTATTTGAGATCCAGATCAAAGCCTATTGAACGGTGATCCTGCTTTTGGACTTGGCGCTCTAGTGGACATGTCCCTTGGCTGAACACAGCTAGGACCACCTGAAGTGGTCCACTGCATGATGGAAACGCCGTCTCTTCCTGTTAATTTGTCTTAAGCCTCCAAGGTAGCATGGAAGTCTCATGCAAAGAAGTCACTAAATACAGGCACTTGGTTGTTGGATTTCAGAAGGTTACATATCAATCATATTAACATTTTTTTATGCGATTTCTTGTGTTACTTTAGCAGTGCTGAATAGTTTGCAATTCATCAACAACAAATAATTGAAGACCCATCAAATGGGCCATCGCTGCACCGTGGTGAATCGACTCTCTTTTTTGTTGCAACTTGGTTAGATACTTAAGAAGAATGCACATTGATGTTATCACCGTGGAAGCAGCCCACCTTGAACTATAACAAGAAGTTGCTTTAGGTATTTTAAGAAAGTTGGTTTCATGCAAATAATTGAAATCGAACTGCACTCTTGCAAGGCAAATGCTTGGAATGCTTAATAACGTCTTCTAAAATAAAGGATCCTTATCAGAATTTTTTATCCGATTAATTGGTTTCGCCGTCACTTTGGCCATCCTACTCCTCGAGATAGCTACACTTGATATTTGGTGAAAAAGCTTTCTTGCGTAGTGTAAGTAATGTTTCCCTAGACCATAAGACTAGTGCTTTTAAGTAATCTATGGAAACATAAATCTCCTCATGCTCTTTTTTACGAATGCCATTTTAATTCTATGAACAATCCACTTGCACTTAATGGAAATTTCTAAAAATTATTGCATTGACCAAGTTAAGGTGCATCTTGACTTTACTTTAAGACCTCTTCTCACATAATCATGCTGAGCGGAGGTCCATTCTTTGTGGTGCATATTTACCGGGTGATTAGGGAAGAAAAGAGAGTACATAATTAAGGAACTGTTAGAATATTCCACCAATGGTTGTTGATGAGAAGTAATCAGTCGTGGATGGAGAGGATTTTTTCTTATTAGGGAAAGTCTGGATCATAAAGTTTTAATAAAATGGTAATGTTGACAACCACATTTGAGAAGATATCCAATAAGGGCTGCATTGATTGGGCTCAATCCTTCGGCATGGGCTTCACAAGTCGAAGCACGCCCTCCAACTGCACGACAACCTGAGCCCAGCATTTAAAGTAAGAAGGCCTAGGGACGAAGCCCCAAATGTTGTCCACCCCATGAATGGAAACGCTGTCATTTGCACTTGCACCCAAACGTGGGTCGTTGTGTAAGCTCGTTACCGCCAGAGGGTCGGTGTTTACTCGACCCAAGACGGGCCACGGATTTGGAATCACATGTACCGCATGCACACACCACCGAACTATCGGCTGCAGAGAAATTCTTTATGCACAGGCAGGCGGTATAAAAATTCGATGTGGATCACATTGTCTTATTCGATTGGTTTACATAGTTATTATTTTTTAATATATATTTAATATCTATAGATCATTTTTTCGTTTAAAAATTATATATGATGAAAATATTTTATTTTAAAAAAATTAGAATATCTTGTGACATAATATGATATAAAATATCATAATATGATCTAAGATATCATAATATGAAAGGAGTATTTTTGTCCAACCATTTTTTAATACGTATTTAATGTATGTAAATCGATTTTTAATTAAAAATTTGAATAACGAAAATTTATATTCTTTGAAAAAATTATGACATCTTGTATTATATTATAATTTTTAAATATAAATACTGTTATGAACATAGAATATGATAATTTTTTAAAAATAAAAATATTATCATATAAAATTTTAATAAAAAATAATTTATAAATATAAAATATATGTTAAAAACTATTGACTATGTAAATCGCGGTGCACAAGAATTTTGCATCGGCTGTAATAATGCGAGGCCAGTTGTAACAAGGAGCCACCAGCTGTAATAATGCGAGGCCAGCTTGACTCTTGAATCCTTAAAATCAAAGGGCCCACTTGGCCCAGTTTTGGTCCCCTTGGAGCGACTGTGCCTCCAAACTACGGCTGCTTGATCGGGCCGACCCGACTGACCCGAGATCATTAGCGGGCCGCGTCAATTTTAAACCTGCGTTCTTTCTTATAAAACCGACCCGGAGTCCCTTCACTGCTAACCCCTATTCCTCCTCTCCGTTCTTCCTCCGTTCCCATCCCAGCCACGAAATTCTCCCGTAGAATTGAGAAGACGAGGCAGAAGGCGTTCCAAGATAGAGTGAAAGAGCAATCGTGGTGGAGATGAGGAGGTTTGCGCGTGTTTGTCTCTCTTTCTTCTCTTCGATGCCCATTTTCTTTTTTTTTTGGATATCGTTGTTTTACCGATCTTTTCTTGAGTTTTATTGTCTCCATTGGATGCCATTCAAATTTCTAAATTATCCAAGAAACCCGTTGTTCGAGTTCTTGATCGGGACAGCCACTTTTGGTTCTTTTGATTGCGATAAGAATTTCTTTATTAGTTTTGATGCAGTGAAAAGAGGGATGCAATGCCTTGCAAGATCGATTTCCCGTTTTGCCATATGAGTGGGATGATCGAGGATGCGGTCAGCAAGGTTGGAGGATCCGCTGCTCGGCCGATTTCTTGGATTACATGGAGAAGCTCAAGAATCATGAGCGATTGGTGTGCTTAAAGGGACTGGAACGGATACTGATGATGATTTTGATCTTGGGAGAATGAAGCAGCTGCTGCAACGACTTGGCAATCCCCACACCCAATTTAAGGTATGCAATAATTTTGGGAAAGAATGCTTGTTTATTTATTCTTTTTATTGACTGCTGATTCTTCCTTATGTTAATGGTTTTATCAAAGCATCAATGGATGAAACCCATCACGAGAGAGAGAGATTTTCTTCGTATACAACTTTAGAAGTTATATAATGGCGAGATATTATAGATCGTATATCCGTTTCATGTCAGTGCATGTGCTAAATACTGGTTTATAATATAAATAAATTAAACCCCGTTCTTCATGATTTTGGCAATAATAGGGCCAAAGCCAAGAAGTGTAGGAACAAGAGGAGATGCCTCAAAGGAGGGCTTGTTGGCTCTGGAGATTGAGGGTAGCACCGTAGCAGCCGCCCTCCCCCTTTGCTTTCTCTGTCCACGGGCCCATATTAACCTAAGCTTGTACGAATCCAACTGGAAGCCAGTTCACGAGTGAAGAAGTTGGTTTCAGAATAATTTGAATCTTTTGGCTTTAACACCCTGCCTTCTCTTTTTGGGTATGTTTTCAGATGGTTAATGGATTCATGTTGGCAACTGCTATTCCTATGATTGGTGTATCTTTGGTGCTCCAAATTCAGCTGCATAATGTACATAGCATAGCTGAGTCTTTGTGGCCTTCATAAGTAAATTTTCTTTCAGGAGACAAACATGCAACAGCATGAAGGGGCATCCCAACAATTATCTACACTACTTAATCTACTATAGACACCAACATATATATTATCTGTTTGATGTATATAAAGGCAAGTTTGTTTTAAGAACATAAATAGATCACTTGTTGTCTTAGGCTTGGCTAAGGCCTAATCAAATTATACATCAGGATCGTGATCTTGGTCAATTTTTTGGAATTTGGTCAAGCAGGTCTGCATATGTGTGTGATATATGAAGCTTATAAGATCCCAATGCAGTCTTATTCTTAGTCCAAGCAACTCTCATTTGCATATAATTAAGATTTTGTTCTTGACTTGGTCTAGAATGCTAGAGGAATCATTCTTGATGCCAGTTGGTAGGAAATCGGAGAAAGGAATTCTAAAATTCTTAGATGTCAATGGGAGGTTTGGGACTTAAGTCTGTTCGAAGGAATTTTACCTGACTTATCTCCTTTTCGATTGAGAGAGTTGACTTTTTGTTGGACTAAATTCTTACCTTTGAGAAATGAATGTTGTTTTCCTTTCCCTTATTTTGGTGACTTTTAGCTGACAACATTGATAAAGGGATAGCACTGATATTCCATATCCACCAGTTTACTTCTCTAGTGAAAGACCTTAGAACTATTGCACCAAAAAACAGAAAGAAGAAAAGAAAACAAGAAGAAGAAGAAGAAGAGAGAGGGGACTTATGAACCAAGTCCAGGTATGCTTCAGTTGCAAGTGGAATAGATCCAGCCATATTGGGAAAATGTTTGCTTACAGGTTTATGCTAAATCCAGAGAGTCCTATTTGAGGTTGGTGTATACCCTGTATACATATCTGGATGAATCTCTTTTGAGCAAAACCCAACACTAGTTGATATTTCATGATAATATAGCAATTCTATATTCCTATGTTTGTTAATCTGATTATATTTCTTTATCCTGTAGAGTGCTGCAGAAATCTGATTTACTTTTCACCTCTCTACTGCTTTTGTGAAGCTTTATCCTGACTTACAATGGCTTCTTTGCCCTGAGAAGTATGTATTGGTAAGATCTTTTGCTTGAACCCTTTCTCTTGGGTGGGTTGAGGAAGGAGGCAGATGTTTCACTGGGCCCTTGTCTCTGACTTACCATCATGTAAAACTTTGAAATCCACAATGTTATCTCAAATACTAATCTAGTTCTCTCTGACATATATTTTATAGGTGTAATTTTGAAACTTAGTGAAGCATATAAAACTGATAGAATTTGTGTGGTACGGGCTTCAAAATGCAATCTTATATATCATTCAGTTTGCTATTTCATGTTCTTCAAATTTAAGTTGTCATATAAGGCTTTAATATTCCCATATTGGTCTTCTTTTCATCCTATAATTTCCTAAAATTTGGTGCATATTATCATGTGTCCAAATATCAGGCGGTTTTAGATTGTGCAAAACTGATTTTGTCTAACTGACAAACATCATTTGCATGTCTTTTTCTCCAAACAACAAATGGAAAATAGGGGCACCCTTGTTGTCAAATAGCCCAGGTAACCCTAGGGAATGTACCCTTTGATTGCCTACACAATTGCACAGGCAACTAGTCAACTACCAGTGCAACAGACTTTATACAAAATTCCTTCATGTATTCCAAATGTTGGTTGAAACTTGCATTGTTTCATAAAATTATCCAAATTATGTGATTTTAGGATACATTGACAATAATTAATGCATGAAGACTTCCAAGTCTATCATGAAACTGTCGTTTGTATTAATCTTAAAGAATAAGGGTATACAACATCAATGTTGTCTTGGCTCCAATTGAAGAGCACATTCAATACGGATTCATGTATATTATACATGATGTTTCTACTTCGATAACATCAGTAAGACTGGTATGTTACTGCTATCAATTAAATACAATATAAAAACATGAAAACAGAGCACAAAACAAGAGAAGTAGTAGGAAAATGAAAACTATAAGTTATCATTTCCCAAAAAGAGAACAAAAGAAATTGCCTTAGGCTGCTTGACCTTTGAAGAATCATTATGAAGCACAATCAGATAAAGATTACCACAAATAAACTCAATTTTATGCAAATCACGAATCTTGAGTCTTGACTTCAACTGCAGACTGGAAATACCATATTGTTTTAAAAAACTGCAAAGAGGAATCACCTACAAATATCGAAAAGAAATATCCTCTTGATAATTGTAACTCCAAAATGGGGGAAAAGGTAATGAAAAAAGCTCCAATATTTTTTTCTAAAAAAAAACCTTAGGTTCTGTGGGTTGACTGAGCCTGGGCTTAACTGGGTTGGACACTGAGTCATGCAAGTCCTGTATACTTGGGCTGGGTTGGGCGAGCACCTGATAGAAATGGGTGGTTAAGGTGATGGCCAGTTGCCTAAACGGGTGCTGAGTTCTGTAAGAAAGTACTCACTCAGTGGGCTGTCTAGTTTAACTTATCAATAATCACAACCAAAACATTCATAAAATTATTGTTATTCTGTTGGCTATAATTCATTAGATACATTGGTAAGGGGGGCTAATATGGTATTTCTGGCCACGCAAATATTTATATAATCCAATGGTGGATCCTAGGGAAGGTGCCACAGAGACCCACGCATGGAGAATTCCTTTTATACCTTCCACAGAGGATTCTCTTTGACTTCTAATACCAATTTTGGGAACTACTGAGGAAAGAGAAAGAGGGGCTTGGGCTTAGGCTTTCAAAGAGAAATAATAAAATGAAAAGAAACAACTTTGTATACCTTTAGTATGAATCAGAAAGGAGCTGAAATTTTGTTCTTCTATGGTTATTTTATCTTTTTCATCTTTATCTGTTTCTTTTCTCACCTTTCCTGGATCTGTGAACTTTCATATGTACATGTTAAAAAATTCTCTTACTTTTGAACTACAAATCATTAGGATTTTTGCAATATGTGCATATCCATAGGATTATAGAGACAAGACGTATTTTATTATTTGTTTTTTGCAATGTGCTTGTAACTTTTTTATGTCTTAAACTACTTTATATTCTATATTGTAAATTTCTAGTTTTTCAGTTGTCTTAGTCACGTTGCTCTATCTAATTTTCTAATTGTTCTTTTATTCCTTTGAAGTGAAATAGGATGGAGCTTTCATTCTAGGCATAAAAGAGAAGTCATCAATATTGACATAAAAAGTTTTTAAAACTCCAATTTGCTCCATTAATCCTTCATATACATTTTGTTTCTATTTTTCCAATTATAAAGGTTAGGATGATCTCATAATTTAAAGAATACATTTCTTTTATTAGCGAATGAAGTATGGTTAGGGATGTCAATGGGTACCCTACTCAATAGGTACCCGCCCTACCTATTGGGTAGGTCGGATTTTTTTGTTAAAAAACCCACCACGGGTCGAGTTAGGGTCTTGGTTTTGAAAACCCCCAGCGGATAGGGTTGGGTTGTAGATTTGCCTCTAAATTCTATCCTATCCGATCCGTTATGTATATATATTTACTAAAATACCCCCTCTATAATAGCATATCTACAAATATACCTACATATATATACCAAATCTGTTAGGGACTTAGGATTTTTTTTGCTATAGTATGTATCTATTTGTATTGTACAGATTGATGGTTGAAACAGATTTTAGAATTTATTTGATAAAAAATAAGTGTGAAACTTGATAAATTTGAAACATGTTTGATTTGATGGTGTTTGCATCATGCATTTGCTTTGGTGGGTTGTGGGTAGGGTAGGGTATTACTCACCACCCGCATGGTTTGGATAAGGATTCAAAATCCTTACCCACCATGGTGGATAGGGTCGGGTGGTGGGTAGGTAGGGCTGAAACTAGACCGAGCTAGGTCAGGACATACCCCTAACCGAGCACGGTTCAAAAATTTTCGGGCTTAAGCCCAATTTTTAGAAAAACCAACCTGAGCCCAGGCTCGAGTCCGATTGGGCCAACCCGAGGGCGGAGCGGCTATGTCAGGCTCTCATCTTGGATAGCCCGGATGGGGTGGCATTGCAGTCGGCGATCATCTGGACGTGGCTTTGCTTGAAGAGGAAGCAGGAGGCCTGAGGGATGTCGGTGGAATGGTAGTGGAGGCCCAGGTAGGGCTCGAGGTCGTCGCGACTGTTCTCGGCAACGACCTCATCGTGCTCGTCCTCGTGGAACCTGTAGATCGTGACGCGGTCGTAGTAGCCGGTAAGCTTATGGATGAGGTCGATGAGGGTGTCACAGAGGAGTTTGATGTCACCACCAAGGAGGAATTGGAGGTGTGAGATTGCCCATACAACGAGCTTCTAGGACTGGATGGCGCCAGCGATGGAGAGGGCGGGGTCCTCGCTGCATGTGGGCTCGATGTCGATGATGACTCCGACATCGATCTTATGGAAGATGGCGTAAAATGGTTTGCTGGAGGGCGGAGTGGATTGAGAGTAGTGAAGGGCACTGGGCCGCTCGTTAGCCCGCGGGTACTTTTTTTTTAAAAAAAAAAATTACAAATGGACTGTGTCAGGCATCGCCCATTTCTGGCCATTACAGGCCGTGCTTGGCATAGCCCGTTTCGATCCGTTATGGGCGTGGGGTGCGGGCGCAGCAGTCGAAGGAGGCAGAGGGGATTCCCGGGGGGCGGCTTTGGCGCAGATAGACGTCGGGCCCGAGGGAGGGAGGGTGGGTGGTGGTCGCATGGAGCCAGAGGCAAATGGCGGTACGGCACGGATAGCGGCGGGCGGGGCCACGGCGGGT
>KE504871.1:891873-902351 GCA_000441515.1 Elaeis oleifera
CCCTCCCTCCCTCCTCTCTCTCTCTCTCTCTCTCTCTCTCTCTCTCTCTCTCTTAGCTTTCCTTCTTTTTGTACGGTCTCTCTTTCATGGAGGAATCGCGGGAGTGGAGAAGGGGAGGAGAGTTCCGTGATAAAAGCGGAGAAACTTGGCTCCTGTTTTTGCCTGACATGACAAGCGGAGTACCCGGCAACAACAGCGTCTAATGGGCTCTCGGGTTCGCTGCTGCTTGTCGTGAAGGCGATTCCTTCTTGAGTTATCTCGTTTGGCGTGGGAAAGGACGGGACTTGGCAGTGGGGGGGTGACCGGAGGAAGTGAAGGAAGGTCTCTTCTGCTGCTGTTTGTTATCCTCTTGTTAGGGTTTGGAAGGGTTTTAAGCTGCTTCATTTTGGAGCCGTGGAGTTTCTGTTGGCATTTTCCTGCTTGAGATATATGGCGGAAGGAGGAGCCAAGGTCCGGGTGGTACGGTGCCCCAAGTGCGGGAAGCTTCTCCCGGAACTCCCCAATTTCTCTGTCTACCGATGTGGTGGTTGCGATGCTACTCTCCAAGGTATATCGCGAGCTTTCCCTTGTTTCTGCTTCTCTCATTGGCTCGTTTTGGGAATGTTTTGGTGATTTTAACTGAGAATTGATGTTCCTTAAGAAAATTGATTTTTTTGAGAAAAAGGTTTGATCTTTGAGAGAAAATTTTGATTTTGATTAGAAAAAGTTTTATCTTTGATAAAAAAGTTTTGGTTTTCATCCTTTTTTTTGGTGGTACATCTGCTTTTTTTTTCTTTGTACAAGCTAGTATAGCAATTTGGACGGAGTCAAGTAACTGTTCTTCAACCTTCCAAAAAAAAAAGGGTTACTGTTCTTCTTTATTCCTCTGTTTTTCTAACTGAAAATTGTGCAGCAAAGAAGCAAGTTCCAGTATCAGAAGCTTCACTGGAGAAATCTGATGAAGAAAAGGTCAGCTATCTTGAGGTCTCGGAGAGTGCCGGTGAGAAGAAGGGGTGGTTTTGAGGCAAGCTTAGTGGCCGATCTTAAGGGCCGTAGAGCTGAGTTGAAAAGGGAGGACATATTAATTCAAGACAAAGGGACACCTTCCCACAGTGATTCTGTCTCTGGAAGTGAAGTGGGTGCTGTCTTGAAGGAATCCAACACCTCAAGAATGGATGATCATCCCAAAGAAAGCGAAACAGAGGGCAGGGGTGATAGTTATCAGCTCCAATGTAAAGCACCAGTCAGCGAAGGACAAAACAAACGACTAGCTGAATGCAACAATGGGCCTCACAGAGCTCGGCAAACACAAGTCCAGGAAGATGAAGAGAGGGACAGAGAACCCAGGGTTCCAATTGATGGCATTCGGCCTGCTCCTTATCCCGATGAAGGTCCATCTGACTACCATCAGAATCCAAGATATAGATATGGTGATGGTGAGCATGATCTCAGGCAGAAGGGAGCTGGCTACCTCAATCAAGACCGAGTGGAGCTTCTGAGAATGCTTGATGAATTGAGAGTTCAGGTGCAAAGAACTTGTGAAGTCACAAACAAACAAAATGCTTCTCCTGTAAACCAGATGACAAATTCAAGTTCTTCTGGCCATCGGGGTGCCTGGTTTCATGAAAGCTCCGCATCATTGAACAGGAATTCTTCTCAGAGTTCTTCATTTTTGAGCACACAGAACATGGACATGTCAAACTTTCATTCTACTGTGCCTGGACAGAATGATGTTCCTGGATTTGGGCAGCTAATATTACATGGAAGAGGCCCCTTTCACCCACCTGGTCACTACACACACAGGCAGTGTGACAGTTATGAACGGTTCGATCCTTATCCTGTCGTCCCTTGTCATCATGATGGTTTTTACCATCGACCTGCATGCCCATGTCCACATTGCTACCAGAGACAATTCTCATTGCCTGTGCAGTGCCCACCTACTGTTTTCAGTCATCAGGAGGCTCCCTATTTCGTCAACAATCAAGGATTCTACCCCATGGAGGGTCCCTCCATTTTTGGTGGAGGAAGCTATAATTCAAGAGTTGCAAATCATCCTTTTCATTCACGTGAGCCGCAAACCCACCAGAGAACCATTTTCACTAAGAAGGTTGGCCGTTCTTGCCAACCCATCGCCGGTGCTGCCCCCTTTGCCGTATGTTATAATTGTTTTGAATTGCTGCAGCTACCTAAAAAGTCTTTGCTGGTGGAGAAGAATCAGTTTAAGCTGCGGTGCGGGTCGTGCTCTAGGGTAGTCTCAGTCAAGCTTGATGGAAGTCGACATGTTGCTTCTTCATCTGCACCAACCTCACATGTATCTTCTGAAAAAACACTGATAGCCAAAGCAATGGCATCCAGTCCACAGATGAGAAGATACTTTTGCCTTACAGTTTTGATGTTTTTGATCATGGCTTAGTAGAAAAAGAGAATGGTTTGAATTTTAGTGATTCAGATAAAATGCAAGGACTGTCCTCATCCTCCAGCATGTCTGGGAATGTGGAGAGCCCGGAAAGTGTGATTTCTCATAAAGATGCCCCCAGCTCTGGAGGGACCCCTGTGGAAGCTGAAGTAACTTCACGTGTCCCGAGTTTACCGCTTCGTGAGCATTTTGGGTACTCATTGTCTGATCAAGTAGTTGATGGGCCTGGAAAGGGAAGCAGGAGTCAACGCTCTGATCAAGAGAGGAGTATATTATTAAATGCAAATTTGAAGCAAAACTCAGTAAAAGATGTACCCGTGGCAACTGAAATGGATTTGTCATCTGATGAATACCCAACTGCTGGTTTATCTCAAGATTCTTGGGACATGATAGGCAAAGACGAAGTTCAATCTAAAGTTGTCAAGGGTGGTGACTCATTCCTTGCTGGCCTTATAAAGAAGAGCTTTAGAGATTTCTCTCGATTCAACCAATCATTGGGCATGGCAGAGCTAAAGTTTCAATTAATGGTCATCCTATTCCGGATCGATTAGTTAAGAAGGCTGAAAAGCAAGCTGGACTGATCTGTCCTGGTGACTATTGGTAAGACATCTATCCACATCGATGACTTACATTTTCAAATGTTTTATGATCCATGCTTCTAAATTTAGGTGCTTCATTAAACCATCAATAAGTTATGATTCGTAAGATGACCACAATATAGAAAATAACATATTATATTAGTTATGTTTTGTAATATTTAGGTGCTTGGGTGCATTATGAGGTGACAAACACCAATATATTCAAATGCAGTTTGTCAAGAAAACACAAGTCATAACTACAACGCTGAGTTATGAGATTCTGGAAAATAGCATACTCAGATTGCAATCAGTAAGCTCCATAACCTTGCTTTGAATTCATACTCTGAAAATGGAAAACAAGATGAAATCACTAATAACCTGGCTTTGTGATCAGACATGTCTAATACAGTCAGACTTAGAGTTGATGGAGCAAATACCCATTTGAAGCTTTATGCAGCTTCGTAATTTTAAAACATAGAACATTTTGAAGAAACATTTCAATATCAGATGAATTTTGATTATGTGCTATATAATTGGTCAATGAGTACCAGTTGATATGAACAGCATTGTAGCAGAAATCAACTATGGTATTGCAAATTGATTACATTTTATCCATCAAGAAGAAAGGGCATCACTGAAATATTGATGTAGTTCTTTGGTCTGAGACTTATGAACTGCAAGTTTTTTTGACCGGATGGTCAACATACCCAAGTACGTTTAGTGTCTTAGGGTGTGGATTGCTGGAGACGCTGCCTTGTTAGTCGTGTACTTGCACACCAGGTTGATCTAGTAATGTTTTATGGCATGCATAATGAATCAGAAGTTGCAGTCTGGCATTAAATCTTTATTTATGGTTCCTTGATGGAAGCACCTGCTTTGAATCCTTGTCATCCTTTAAATACTGTACTCATGTTTTCATGCCTTCTTATTCAGGTATGACTACCGTGCTGGATTCTGGGGTGTAATGGGGCATCCATGTCTTGGCATAATTCCTGTAAGAGCAATCGACATTCATATGTGCATGCATACTAATAATTCTGTAGGCATTCCATCGCAAGACTTTTTGATGAAACATTCTGTTATGCAGCCATTTATTGAAGAGTTCAATTACCCTGTGCCCAAAAATTGTGCTGGTGGCAATACTGGTGTCCTTGTTAATGGGAGAGAGCTTCATCAGAAAGATTTGGATTTGCTTGCTGGTCGAGGTCTCCCAACTACTGCAGGTCAATGTTATATAATTGAGATTTCTGGGAAAGTTTGGGATGAATCTTCTGGTGAAGAGCTAGATAGTCTTGGCAAGCTTGCACCAACGTGAGTCTCTGCACCTCTCCTTGCATGTTTGGGATGAATCTTTTTATGTTTGAACGTATTTCCTCATTGCCTAATAATATGATCAAGTCTACAAAAGGATAGCTTAATTCTATGAGTGCTAAGTTACTAAGTAGAATATCATGGAAGATGTTCCGAGGTAATGTTAGGTGGTCTTTTGCTCAAGCAATTTGGATGAACTTGAATACATGACATGCATTACATTTGCTCAAAATAAAATGACACAGGCTCCAGCAATGGGTTAATCTGCTCTCGGAATTCCTATAAAATGACACAGGCTCTTAAACTATTGCCTCTGACTAAAAATTTGAACTGTTTATCTCTGGCAGCCACATTATTGCTTAGGTGGTGGTCTGACTAGGTATGTGAGCATGGTGTACCGCCTATGCCATGAATGCCCTGCACCAAGAAGGCAAATTAGTGGCCCAGATATGTTCAATGATATGTTATAATCATCATCAAACGGGTCATCATTATTATCCAAGCCTTCCTTTCCTATCAAAGCATGAGGTTGGAAATAGAGTACAACTTTAAGAGGGTTTTTTTGAGGATTGAGCAAAATTTATGACTGTCAACCAGATGTCAGTTCTCTATAAATCAGTGTCAAATTCCAGGTAAGGCATATTTAGACAAGTAGGGCCAGCCATGAAAACGATAAAAGTCAAATCTACCTTGACACTGCAGTTTAAGTTCATGCAACAAGGAGCAACCCCCAAAATTCCCCAAGATTCAGAAAAGGATTAAAGAAGGGGGAGGATGGTAGCTTTCGATATACGGGCCATGTTCATTTTAGAAGCATATGTCAGTCACAAAGCCAAACAAAATGCAGTGCCTTTTCAAGTTATTCCTATGATTCAACAATTGACCCTATTAATGGGTGATTTGATTACTTGCTTTATCATAAGTATTATATATTTAATGTTATTTCAAAAGTTCCAATTTTTAAGCTTGATGACTTTTATAACCTCACCTTGATGTGTGTGCATGCACAACAAGGACATGCTTGCCGCCTCTGTCCAAGGTGCGAAAGAGAGTATTGTACCAGCCATAGACTGTTAACAGCTTTATAGCGGGCACCCATTCACACCTTCCACCAATCCCTTCCCTCCTTTCCAAACTCGGGTTCAAGTTCTGCTCTCTTGCTAACCTTGTCTTGATGGAATAAGACTTAATTTTTGTTGTTTTGTATCTTTATGTATTATTGATATTTGATAATATACAAATTAACATATCAAAAATTTCTTCAACTCATGACCTAATAAAGGTGTCACTTTTTTATATTGCATCTTCAACTGTATTGAAGATACTTTTCTATTGAAGATGACACGTATGTCTGCCAACATTTTTTGTACCGCATGGAGTTGTATTTGTGTTTAATGACTTACATTTTGTACAGAGTTGAGAAAATGAAACATGGATTCGGCATGCGGGTTCCAAGAGACTATCTGTTGGTACAGTTTTGATGGTGACAGCCATTATGTAATCCACAAAGGTCTCAATCCCTGCAGACGCGTAACTCAGCATCTTGAGGTTGTGTAGTCCTGGAGATTGATTAAGATGATCTCAATGATACATCTTCATATAAAGCTACCAGAAATCTTCTGGGTACCATTATATCTCGGTCTGGCATTTCCTATCCTCAGCACTTGCTCGATATGTTGAAGTCTTTCCCATTTTATTCTTTCTTTTTCTTGAGTTCTCTGTTAAATTGTTTTTGCGCCTTCTTTAGGAACATTTAAGTCAGAATAGTTTGGTTGTGATAGTTTTCATTAGTGTGCATTTGTTGTATCTATGTTTATTGTCAATTTGGGTCGTTGAGATGTGTTTCGGATTTCATGCTCATGAGATCTTCACCAAGTTTCTGATGCAAAATAGAATTTAGTTTCCTGATGGTGTCTTCTGACCTGTGATGTGAAACTTAATTTTATTTTTATTTTTATAATCTGTATATAGTTTTGCCTTCTAACCATTTACAACTTTTAGAATTTTTCCCCCACATGATCAAACTGAAAATCTGACCATCCAGCATTAGGGGCCCACTTTCAACTCCCAATTTAGTAAAATTAAGACCAAGATCTATCCATAACGGTCATTTTTGAAGGCTTTGAGTTGAAGCTCTTTGGTCTCTTTGGCTACCTTTGAGTGCAAATACTTGGGCTAGTGGTATCCCACCTCTAAAAAATTGTTCTGCTCCCAGTCATACATCTAGATAAATCTTGATGCAGATATAGACCTCTGTGCGATATCATTGCTCTGACCAAGTATGGTGGATGATGATATTGCCATTGCATCTTATCTTCTATCGTTACTTGGGGCTACTGTTCAATGAGGTATATGCTCAAGTGCATCAAACTCTTGCTACTTTCATAGGTCCAAGATTATTCTCCAACAACAGAATGGTTTTCAACCGAATTCCGTCCGTGTTTTCCTAGGTTACCATAAACTCTGGGTGCTCGGTCACCCAAACGTATCCATGAGTAGATGTAGCAAGTTAACATTCTATGTATACAGGATGAGTTTATCATATAGGGGTCAACATTAGACTAGATACAGCTTAAAATTTCAAGTTTCTTGGATGTATGCCTGGCTGGATTTTTCTTCAACTTTTCTGCAGAGCCCCGTTTGACCTCTCTAATGTTCGGTCAGAAGGCAAACATCTGAGAGAAAGAAGGCAGACAAATGTAAATCGATGGGATTTGAGTTCCAGGACCAGGCTAATAGTGACGCTCCCAATCAATTTGTATTGAGGTGCGCCAGCGCAACGAAAGATGAATGAATCGCATTGTGATCTTGAATCATGACTTGTTTGCAGATTGGCTGGTGCTCGGTAGCAAATTTTGTTTGGGGATACAAGTTTTGTTTCAACTTAATATCGATGGCTGTTGGAATGCTCTGCAATCACAAACTGATGACGAGAGTAAATTTCTTCTGTATGATTGCTATCTATATAAGGTGCTTGTATAGTTTATCTGAAGGTGGATGATAAAGGCAAAATGAGAGATACGTGTTATGTATATTTCTTTTAAGAAAATTGCATATTATTGCACTAGCGCATGCAGTCGTTCATTCAGGCATCCACTGTTAAATAATATCAAGCAGGTCTGAGCATTGGTGCCACCTGAATGATGATTGTTTGTGCATAAAAAGCCGGATCCACAGGCTTTTTTGGAAAAGTATTGCAGAAACTGAGCTCTGATGCATGATTTCTTGTGGGCTGGGAATCTATGTCAGCCAGGAGTGAACCTATTGGAACCTGAGCATGAAACGAACAGGGTTCGGAATATTACTGCAGATCAACTTGGTTAGCTTGGGCTTCTGTTTTGGATCCATTGTTCTGAGTCGCTGCTGTTTAATTCAGATAACGGGCTCTAGCTGTCATGCCTATTTGATCGGCTCTGCTGTTCAGGATTTTTTTTTTTTCCCCTCTGCTTTCTCTGTGTGCGTGTGCGCCCGCTTGGACGAGACCAAGTCTCGGTGCTTGTTCTGTTGCGGAATAGAATTATCCTCCAATGTGGCTAAAGTGATGAATAAAATATAGCAGCAAATGGAGGAATAAGTTTATTCCGCCATTTCTAAGAATGTTTAATTGTGGTTTGGAAGACTTAAGCGAGTAAAAAGTTTTCTTGGAAATTTTGGAGGCACGCTGGCACCAACATTTTCTATTCTAGCACGCGGTTGTGCTGTTTGGCTGGATAGGATGGAATAAACTGGATGAAGTTAATCTCCACTTGCCCCAGCTTCATTAGACGACGCTCGTACGCATGAAGGGTTTTGGTTGCCAGCAATTCAATTGTATGTAATTCAAATAGAGGCTGGAATTGGAAATGCTGTAATTAGATCATACTTGTAAAAACTGTTTTATTTGGTTGTCTGTAATTGGAAATTACAAATACATTTATGGTGCTTTGGTTGTATAATGGTGAAGGAGATACATTAACCTTACAAATAATCTGGCCAAAACGGTGATAGTTTACTGTTCTTGTTATAATATAATAAATATTATATCATTTTTATAATTACAATCAAATAATTATTCTTAGATTATGATAACAATATTTGTTACAGTAATTATATTATTCTAAAATAATTTGATACTATTATAATTAGATACATAATTGTAATGATAAATATGCATTATTATAGTATAAATTAATATATAATATTGTTAAAATAACTATAATTATTATTATAATAGTATATAGGTTATTCTATTATAGTATATTGAGCTATCACCCACCCAAACACAATAAGCTATCTCCCTCGCTTAGCTTATACCCCATTTTTCATCAACACGAGCTTATCCTAGCTAAGCTGGGCAAGATCTGTACCTAAGTGGGCATATGCAGTTATACCAAGTGCAAGTGGGCTGATATAGGGCCGTACTCGTTAACAATATATGATATTGCACGACTTATTAAAAATTAATAGTAAAAATAGAATGGAAAACTTGTGTACTTTCTAAACAGTTCGGCCGTGTCCCCAGAACAGATAATACTTAAACAGCATTATATGTTATCCCGGTCTGCGACAAACATTAAAGCAAGATTTTTTTTTTTCCAAACAAAAGATAAAGTTCAAACCTGTTAGACCCGGTGCAAACTACACCACGGGGGGATAACTTTCCCTGGTCGCCTTTTAGCCTATCCTGCTTCCAAACAGAGACATCCAAAATTGAGCCTTGGCGTTTTGAGCCTATTCTAAGTTTCGTGTGGCAATGGCTGAAACAAGTTGGATTCATATCAGGTTGAGAGAAATAGGTAGTCCAACGAAAATGTCAATTTGGACCCAATAGATCTAATAAACCAGTCGGTAACTATAATTGGATTTGCTTAACATGACCTGGCTTGCATGAGCCTTTCAACATGTAGATTGAGTTGGATTGTACTTGAGATGACATGGTTAACCTATCAGCTTGAGAAAATATAGTTAAACCCACGCTGATGTGACTAAAATCTTAGCTGGTTAACCTATCAACCGATACTAATCGACTAATTAAAAATCTCATCATTCTTTGCCCTGTATTGTATTTATTAATGTAACTTTGACATGGCATAAAGAGACAGGTGAGCCAGCAACTGGATTTTTGGGTCTGGGTCCTTCGAATTATGCCATAAAAATCAGATGAACTAGCAACCGAAAAATAGCATGGCTTCTTGGGGACAAAAACATTACATTTAGCAAGAAAGATGCAACCAACACATCTTATACAAATGCTCATCAAATGCCTTTTTGCTTTTCTTAAAGATGAGAACACCACCTTATCCTCGTACAAATGCAATCCTTCCTTGTTCTTCCTCCAGAGTTCTGAGTAAGCCAAGATTTTTGTACACTTAAGACAGAAGAAGCTGTTGAGGTCTACCACGATGACACTTGCAAATCCAGAAGATGGCGCTTCCCCTCCCACAACTTCACTCTCTCACTCATTTGGTCTCCTTTCCTAGTTAAAGCTGAAATTTTGGAAAATGAGGATGGCGAGTCGAAATCAGAAATCCAGCTCCATCTTGACATTCTTGATACAAGTTGGACCAATCAATATCATAGCTTTGGCTACATTGTCATATCTGCTGGGCAATGGTTTCTGAAAACTGCAATCTACTGGGAGGACAATACGATGGTTGGCTGTCGCTACTGCCCTGGGAAGAACTTAACAGAACTTGGAATTTATTATGCTTACCACAAAGCCCTTCAATCGGCTTTCCACTTCATCACCGCTTCCCATCACAAGCCCCTAATTCTTTATAGGACGTGGATCACTTCGGAAATGGGGAGTGGTTTAATGGTGCGACTTGCAACAGGACCGAGCCCTAAAAGTTAGGTGAGTACAGTGGCAAAGATTTTGATCATTTGATGCACAACATTGAGTTGGAGGAGTTTGGCGGGACAGTGGTATTGTAATTTATCACGGATAATATCCATCTTCCAATCGTTGTGATTGATTCAGATGTTATTTTGATGGGTGAAATACGTTATAGAGAAATTTCTACGGAATTACTCATTTGGACTTGAACAATAATGATTGCAAGTATATTAATTCCCACATTCAGATTAAAATTTTCTACAAGTGATGTTTCATAGACTGGATAATGTTACATGTTTGAACTTTTAGATATTTACCAGCATTGTTCATCGTACCGTTTCACATCGGATAGTATAAAGCATACCATACTGATATATCA
>KE504872.1:9285-20871 GCA_000441515.1 Elaeis oleifera
TTTGGGCGGTAGAGTTTACACCGTTGGGTAGGTCGTTCCCTTTGCATCAGACATTACAAGAGAGTTAAGTTCCATGTGAAGATCTTGTGTCCACAACGACTTCAGAATTTTGATACCTGAACTTCCATGTCCAAATCTCTTGCCACACATCAAGTTAAAGGAGTCATATTACAGGACAGATATATAATAACCAATGTGACACCACTTTTTTCATCATTTTTACGTCATCAAGATTTGTGGCTTACATGGAGGGAATGAAAAAATTATTTAGCAGTTGGTGTCATGACCCTTAGGCCACATACTGATTGCTAAAGCAATCCTGGGGGAGTTTGGTCATGCACATTTTCCTCCTGTCTAGGACTTGTTCTAATGGCCTGGTTTCTCAAAATATGCATGAGAAAACCGAATACCAATCTTCCCCATGTACGCCAATCCCAACACTTCCGGGACACAAATCTTTTTGAAAGATAATTTCAGATGTCCTGAAATTTTGTGAAGGTGATTTGAGAATTGAGCCTGGAAAGTATAAGAGAAGAGAGGTCTAAACATTAAGGAAATTACTCCTCAAAACAGGTTAAATTGATAGTTAGTATAAGGATTTAAGATCTTGTGGTGCAAACAATCTTGTCTTTGTGAAGATTGGGAACTCAGAGTCAAGATGGCTAATATAACAAAATCAGATTTGCGAATGACTCAGTTGATCAACTTTGGTGTCCACCTTATAGAGCTTCACCCACCAACCATCTGATGACTATTATGAAAACAACAAAGGACTAAATACTATTTCATAGGCAGACCATTCAGAAGATGGCAATAGCCAGCATACATGGATTTGGCAGCAGGTGATGTAGGCCGGAAAATCCATTATCAGTCTCCTGCTGTATGCTGGGTAAATCCACCGCCAGAGCTCCTGTTATCACCAGGATGCAAGAGCCTGCATACATGATACATGGACTTCCCAGACTTCATTCCTATGGACATGGCTGAATAGAAGCATTGAAATCCATGCCATGCTACAAACAAACCTAAATTTAAAACAAAAGGAGAAAGGCCTACCTGAGTAATAAAATAGATCGAGGATGTTAGGAATGCATCATCCAAAGAATCAAACCAGAACCCCCAGTTGCTAGATGGAGAGGTATGACTACTATCACAAGCCTCCTTTCACTTTTCGCTTTTGTTTGTATAGTGACACAAATTAGAAAAGCATGAATACAAGATGCTCCTCATCAAAAGTTTTTCTCACAAAAAAAATTGAAAGCTAAAACATATTTGACAAACCTTTTATTATTTCTATTTTAACGATAAAATCTTTAAAAAATACAACAATATGTTCAATACTATTGTTTTCATCTTTAGCATTATTCTAGAAAAATAGAAGAAATTCTTGTGATCACTATCTAAATTCCCCACCATCATTGCTGCCATCACAACCTCTACCACCATCACAACCATCATGGTGACCTGGAGACCACCACTACATTGTCGGCACCCCCCAACACCACTGCTGTCACAGTCACAACACTACCACTATTACTACCTTAGGCACCATTATCATGTTAATCTTTTTAAAAGTAATTGACTATATCAAACATATTTATATTTTTAAATTAGAAATAAATAAAATATTTCTTTTCAAACAAATAAGGAAAATGAGAGCGATGCCAAACAGCACCCAAGAAAGCACTTTTCTGTAAAAGCACTTTATAAAAATTTGTTACCAATCTTTTGTCCAAGAAAACCTTTTTCTTTAATAGTTATAAAAAATATTTTGAGCAACAACAATCACATCCTAATACTGGATCCAAAAATTGTAATAAGTAGAAGGATAAACAACATATTTGATAACATGAAACATAAACTCACTTTCATAGTTCAAAACATGTGCCCGAGGTATCTACTTTCATTATTATCAATTAAGAAAAAAAAAGGTTCTCCACAGCTAATTTTCATGAACTATAACATTAACCATAGAGTTTTTAACTTCCAGCATCAGAAGAAAGAACAGTAATTCTAAACAATCACAAGACATCAAGTTTAAGAGAGAACTGTTTAGCCAGAAAGTGCTCCACAAGAAAGCTTCATTAAGGTTCTAATCATCTTAGCATCCCTTACTATTCCTCAATTGTTCCCTTCTCACTAACATAGATACCATCCAAGAACTTCCTGATGTCTTTGTTCTTCACATGGCATTTCTGTTAACACAAAAGCATCAAATCTTAGTCTTTGAAGAAGCAAATACATGAAAATATAGGAAGCATGTGGCAGATTACCAATCTGATATATTTACAATGGCTGACCTGGTTGATAAGGGCAGCAGAGCGAGAAACAAGTTCAATATCATTGCCATCAAGTATAAGCTCATCCTTGACCTTCTCAGACCGAACGATTTTCACCCCTCAAGCATATCCACCTTCCGCACCTGTACAAATAAAAGATAAAACTACTTGCAACGGGGATGGCGATGCTAAGAAAACTATTAAATGAAACATATGAATCAACATCCAACATACAGTAAGAATATAAAATTTGCAGCACTAGAATCTGGCTTTCAATTTAAGCACCCCAAAACATCCAGACTTGCTGAGGCACTTATTCAGAACTTAGTTCCAGTAGAAGTGTGGCTTATGTTTGAGATGAGTCTGTTTTATCTATGTATGCATTTTTGTTGAAGAGACACCCAAGCAAGGTTATCAAGTGATACAATGTTGTTGTTGTTGTTCTGTTGGGGAATTGGGGAGGAGCATGACAGATAATCAGCTGTTCTAATATATGTATTGGTGTCAAGGAAAACTTACAAAAGAAATAAATATGAAAATGCCCTAACACATTTTGGAATCTCAATTATATCACATTGCAATGCAAATCGGTAAAAGTAATCATCCAATGAATGCCATCAAATATAAATATAAATCAGGAAATATAGTAGTTCAAATTTGATCCAACTCGTCGAACTCGTTTAACAAGAGTTAATAATGGACAAACCACAAAACACTAAGGTAAACTCCAACTTAAACCTATCTTAGGGCCGGATAACAAACCCACATGCTGGTAAATAACATTAAAATCACATTGGTGAGAAAGAAGCTGTCATGTGGTTAGTAAATACTGTTAACTCTAGACAATTGTGTGTGATATGGGTCTAGTTCAAGTGACACATGGCGTAACTCTATAAACAATTACACTTTTTTTGAATTGGATGATGAAGGTCCCACATCGACAATCCAAACCAATAGATATGATCTACTATCTCTAAAGTGTTTATACGTGACAAATCATATGATTTGGAGACCCCAAGCCTATACATCAAGTGATTAAGAGACATCTATTATTTTGAGTTATTTAAACTGTCCAATTTTTTATTGGCCGATGCACAAGCTAGGAGTCTCCAAATTACATGATTTATGATATACAAGCAGTTTAGAGTTAATAGATCATATTCAATGGCTCGGATCACACACACACAGATGTATATGCATATATACCAACTAATCCAATCGAAGTTATATTAGAAACTTAAAAAAATGCATAAGTGAAAGATTTTCAAAAGGCAATTTTTTTGAACTCAGATGATTAATCAATTAAATATGAAATGTTCGATCAAGTTCAAGAAAATTCTGCAATTATTTTATATATCACAAGAAAAGATTTAGAAGATAAAAACGTGGTATACAAAGGGTTTCAATGGCATACTTCTAACTATGTCCTTCTCATAATTGGCATATACATATATCAACCTTTGGATGAGCTAGATTACATATGCAAACTCTTCGGACAAAGTTGGAACCAAGGTTCACCATCTTGGTACGGGACCACGTACCAATACCATCCTATTATAGTGTTGGAATGGGGTACGGTATGAGATGATAGGGCATACTGAGTGTCTGTATGGTATGAGACTATGTAGCAATTCAAGTATCGATACGTCCAATCTTGGTTCACACCATCAAAATTTTAAGATGTATTTAATAAGCACATCAAAGAATAAAAGGGGAAAAAGGCTTGAGGAACATCAGAAACTAAAGCAAGTAATAAAATATCTATTAATGGCCTATTTGGATGGCCAGGTATGTTATTCATTGGATAATGCCCAATCAAATTTTCCTAAAGGAAGGAGGAAACAAATGTTCAGAGAGAAGTATTGGGATCAAAGCTAACCAGAGCCCATACATCCCTGAAAAAAGGATCATAAGTTCCAAGTGAGGGTGATTTTCCTTGCGCATGCAGCTAGGAATAAAGTTCCTATTATAGTTAAAACTCCCTCGCCATTGCATAACTACTCCTAAAACTCTTATTTTTAGCCATACGAGGATTAAACCATATTGTACCACCAGAAAATGATCTGGCTTCCAAACATGGCCTTAAGATATTGAAATATGTAAAAAGAACTATCGCAAAAAGATGTAGATATACATTGCTTTTGATTTTAGATCCTAACCATACCAACAGGTGTTAGCATACCTATAGGCCATTAGAAAAGGGCAACTTGACGAAACATGGAAAATAAGGCAAATCATCACCAAGAATCTTATTAGACCACAAGCCACAAGAAGCTTGGCAGTTGTAGCACTCGCATATGGAACACAAACTACTCGAGTGCTAACAACTCCAAGATACAACAGATAGAATAAAAGATACGGTAGAAAATAAAATAGAAGAGGGAGAACGAAAATGAAACAGAGAAGAGAGAACCTAAAATTTGTGATTGGGCGGCTTTGGGTTTTTTTTTCGCGATTGGGATTTCTGTTGTGGATTTTGATAATTTTCAGAGAGCTGTAGATGGATATCTAAAACTATGATACTTCGCACGTCTTCAGGAGTGTAATATTAAAATATCCGAACGTTACTCCACATCTCCTCGTATTCCACTCTCTTATCTCCCACAGAGCCTCCAGAGCCTCCAGTCATGAACGTTCTACCACGTTAAGTAGGACCACTTGACGATTTGTTTGACCATGTCAAATCCCACAAAGCCAATGTGATCAAATAAATACTTTTGATTTTATTTAATGCCTTAAACAATGAAAACTTTATGCAATTAATTAAGGAGAATAAAAAATACATCTAGCAAGGTTATTTGACAATAGCATCCAGGGCGATTTGGCCACTCAATCCAACATAGAAAACATCCCATAATTAGAAGTAGACTCTATTATTTGCTGAGCTAAACAATTGGAGGAAAAAGAAAGAAAGGAGAAAAGAGAAGAGAGATTAAACAATGCAGCTACTCAAGATCAGTAAAATCACTGGCTACAAAAATAAATGACATTACGAGTCACTTTAGATCTTGCTAGTTATCTCGAACTTAAGTTGTACATACATCAAAAAAGTTACAATTACAGGATTAAATAGGGGAAAATCAGATATCGTTCCCATCAGGAATTGCATATAAATAATTAAAGCAGTCAATTTCCCAATCAAGACTTCACATTTTTACCTACAAAAAAGCACCTCAAAATTAAAAAATCAAATACTTAAATCCAATATACTATAAACAGGAGAGCGATTATTGGGGGAAAAAAATAGAGAACAAGCGAAAAAGGGGGGACAGATCGAGGGAGATGAGACCTTTTCTCGCCAAGGAAGTTGCGGATCTCGATGGAGTTGTTATTGTTGTTGATGGAGGCGTTGATGGGGAAGTGGGCGTAGACGAATCGCATCTTGTAGCGGTATCCTTTGGTGACGCCGGTGATGAGGTTCTGGACGTGGCTGATGGCGGTGCGGATGGCGGCGGTGGTCTTGCGGGAGCCGAACCAGGCATCCACTTTGAGCTTGCGGCCGCCCTCGATGAGCTGGAAGTCGAGGTTGAGGTGCTTGAAGTTGCGGGTCAGCTTACCGCGGGGGCCCTCCACCTGGACCACCTTCGCCTTCACTCGCACCGTCACCCCTCCGGGATCTCCATCGTATCCGTCGACAGAATCGTCTTCATCTCGACCGCGCTGGATCGGACTCTCTCTCTCCTTCCTTCTGCCGCCCCGCCGAATCCGACGCTATGTCCCGAATGGAGGATGGAAAGCCAAAGATTTATATCTGGGTCTTATTTGATGATATTTGGGGGCTGGAGGAGGGATGGGGATTACTGATTAGGGTTTTGAGTGTTGCCGAGTTGAGATCGTGGCCGTATGGATGGTCTGGATTGATTTTGATGGGTGTGAGGGATGGATGGTGGCTGAGCTCCGCAGTTGATGCACCATGTATGCCAATTTGAACCGGCATCTGTATCGCGAGCCATAGCCAAATTGTTCTAATCGTGAAATTTTTTATTCTCATGACCTAATTGCAGCGTAACTACAATCGAGTGCCCATTGGCCTAAATCCCATCTATGGATTGGTTGGACCGCACAATTAAAATAAAAAAATTATGGAGATTTTGGATCAGAGAGAAATGGAGTTGATATGAGCCTTAACCATAGAGAAAATCCAATAAACAGATCGTAAGGGATGCATTTGGTTTATGTCCAGAATCATAATCAAAATAGTCATATCATCCAACATATTTAGTTTGTCTATTTCCTTCAATATATTTGATTTATGATAAAATTAAAATCAGAATCAGAATAAAATTTAAATATTCGGAGAAAATAGAGATTGAGCTTTTCAAACATCAGGATATTCTTATTTTTCATAGTTTGAGAATGAGAATGAAATTCTCTCTAATCAAACAGTCAAAATAGGAGACTCATTTTTATTGTCAAGTCCAACTCTTTCAAACCAAACATACCTTGAGTGAAATCACTCCTCTGTTTGTATAAATCATTTTGAATTTGATGATCCACGAGGAGCACCAGCAGATAGGCTGGATTGGTGGTCTCCTTGGCCACTTTGTTTATCATTGTCTTGGTGAAGTAGATGTACTCAATCTTCACACAAGGTCTTGGAAAAGTACTAAGAGCTGGATATGGAAGAGCAAATCAGATCCCATGGTAACCCATTTTGGGTGGAAAGTTGGTAATCAATCTCTGGCAACAAAAGTTCAAACTACTAAATAAAGGACTTCAATTAGAAACTAATCATCCAAGGTATGGCAAGGGGAGGAAGTATCTAAATCATGTTTTCATTTCATGCTCCTAGATATGGATACTGGGTGAAAAATCGATTTTGGAACACCCAAAGACCTGACAAGTTTCTGCATATGGTTCTCAAACAACCAAAATGATCATGGTGGGAAGAGTTATTCTCTACGCCCATGGCTGAATGTAAGTTGCTTTGGAGGTTGTCACGTTTGCTTTTAATTGCCCAGGCATTGTAAACCTATAGCCGTGTGATAATGCAACAATCGTTAGTTGGCTAGATCGTGCACCATTAATTACAAGAAGTTATCACTGGCTCCTTTTGGATATATGGAACATGATAGCTTAACGAGATCATTCAGGTATCACATATTTTATCGAGCAAGCAATGCATGGACAAATTGATTGTGAAATCCGGATGTTACGCTTCAAAGAATCCAAGCATGGGGTGTTTGTTTCCTCATGGAGCTTGTTACGGCTTGAGACCGATTGCCACATTGGATCCACAAATCACCTTCAGCTCATATCACCCTTATCTAAGAATATTGATGGTTGGAAAAATTATGTTGACCGCTATGTGGCCATCTATGTATACCACGAGGCCGTATTTTTTTTTTTGTAATGATGGGACCAATTTCTTTGCTAATTGGTTGGCCTATCAAAGGTGATTAAAGAACTAAGGACTCGTTTGGTTGATGGGAAGTGAAGGGAAGGAAAGGTATTTTTTGGAAAGCGGAGAAGGAGCCCTTTGCTTGATTGGAGTTTTAAAAGAATTAGTGAGATTTTTGTAAAAGAGAATGTAATTTGGAAGGAGGCGCATAGACAATATGGAGAAGCTCTTCTCGGGTCCCTCCGATGTCCTGAGCCCTAGTGAAGGCTGGTTTGAACTCGAATGTGTGGTACCATTCCAAAAAACCCATTGTGCACTTTTACCAACGCTGTCAAGGAAGAAAGGTAAGAAATATGGCTACTGAAGACGGCAAACTATTTGCCGTTTTATGTGACGTTAGATGGACCGGTGTCCTGGTCGCCCGGGTCCGGTTCTCTTCGAAAGCCGTGATCGTGTCGTTCCACCAAGGATCAACCTAGTCGCTGGCTCGCTCTCCTCTTTACCCTTCCCTCTCTATTCCTCGCTCCCCGCCTCTTTCTTTCTTCTCGCCGAATCGGCCATGCCCGCCCAAGTCGAATCCCCCGAGGGCACCACCGCCATAGCCCCCCACAAGAAGCGGAAACCAAAGCACAAGAAGGGCAAGACTCCAAACAAGAAGATAAAGAAGGCAGCCGGGGCCATGGCCGCCGCCGCCGCCAAGCACAATAACCCCAGCAAGAAGATGATCAAGCTATTCCACAAGAGGGCCAGGGAGTACAACTCCGACGACGACGACTATGACGAAGAGAAATCGACTGCCGGACTGAGGGATTCGAGCGCCGAAGCCCTTCAGGATCGAGAGGATGTCGCCTCGAGTGGGGACTCCGGCGAGGAGGGGGAAGGGCAGAGGGCTTTGGATTCTGGAGACGATTTCAGTGGAGATTCTGAAGGTGATGACGAGGACGAGGGGTATGGCGCTCATCAGCGTATTACGAAGTTCGCCGAAGGTTCTAGAGCGTTCAGGGTGGCTTTCATGAAGATTATGAAAAAGAATCTTCCAAACGATCCACTAGTAAGTGTTTCTCTAGGCATCAATACGATTCTTGGTTGAAAAAAAGGTTTTTTTCTCTTCTTTTGATAATGATATTTTAAGTTTATTTTTCAGGGTCCTATATTGTCGGCACACAAGAAGCTTGTCGCCGAGAAGCTTGCAGAAGAAGAAACTGAGCATAAGGTGAAGGGAGAAGCAAAGAAAGAGAAGCATTTGGTCTGTACGCTTTGACCTAAGTAACTAGAATTTGGAGTTTAAATGTTTGAAAGCTCGTAGTCATATTATTATTTACTTGAATTTCTAACAGGCAGCAGAGAAAGGGCGTGTAAAGCCAGCTAATTCTTGGATGCAAAGGAGAAGTCTCTTATTAGTATTGCCACAAAAGGAGGTATTTTTGACTTATGAAAAGAATGGTTTTGTTGTTTGGCTACAGTAATGGTGCCTGAGTGGCTACTCTTGATTTCGATCTCTGGTGGCTAACACACACCTCTGTCTTGCATGCTTGATGCTGGTTATTCAGTGGTCAAGTTATTTAATGCGGTGAGATTTCACTCACTTGAGCTCACATCCTTGTTTGGTTCTTTATAAATCTGCATTTTTTTTAAAATTATGGTTCATGTTAATAGAAGAGTTACCGTTGTTTATCATAACTTTGAGACGTTATCTGCAGGTAAGTAAGGCACAGAATCCTCAGAGAGGCTTGAATCCTTCAAAGTCAAAAGATGCCAAAGGTATGACAATTGCAGTTGTATTGTCTTTCATCTGCCTGGAGTTTGGATTGCTGCTATCAAGCTGCGAAAGTGTGAACTCATTCAGTTTCATTTTCACACAATCTGTCTCTCAATAAATCTGTCACTTAGATCTCTTATCTCTTTTCAGATATTATTTGAGATTTACTCCTGTTATCATGCCTTTATTTGCATCACTTCATTAGAGGAGACTAATTAACTTAGAACGTTTGCAATGCAAACTCGAATCCTTTTATGGGTCATTATGAGCATGCTTGTTGTTGTTAGATGTAAGAAGTTGCAAGTGGGATTATGAAGACATTATTTTTCTCCACTTATGTTGTGCTAGGACAATATATGAGTAAGTGGATATGCTAGTCCGGATGACAAAAACACTTCAAAATAATTTTATGAATTATTGTTTTTGCTTCCCTAGAAGATGTTCTCTTTGCAAAGGGAGCTTTTGAAATAAATAAAAGTACAAGTATTTCGGGGTTTTTGCAATAGTGAAATTAGTGACAGGGGATCATTTCAATGGTGTGATAGATTAGTGAAAGAGGATCCCTGAAATGGTGTAGTTATATGAATTGTGGATCAGCATAGGCCCTCTTAGTGAGGATGCATGTCATCCTTTAGCACTTGGGAAGTGGGCTTTGATGCAATATACAAATGCCTAAAAATGACACAAGCTTAGAATTCTAACTCTTCTAGAGTGGTATCTTGTTGATGCCTTGGTCCCTCCCACTGTCCTTGCAGTGGAAGGAAGCCTTCTTTGCGTTCCACCTAAGCTATGCAAGGAAGGACCAAAGCCATGCAAGGAAGGACCAAAGCCAATCCAAGGAACAAAAAAGCTTCATAGGTTCTTTATGTCCAAGTATAGGTAGTTTGTATTTTTATAGACATGTCTATTTCATTGAGCCTCTCTTTGAGACGATGCCCAGATTGTTATCCTTTTATGCTGGTTGGAACTTACTTGACAAGGAATTTTGCTTATGGATGTCATTGACTAAGAAGGAAAAATTGACATGTGTAGTTTAGTTCCAATTGAATGTTCTTGATTCATCAGCGATGACATTGATCAATCACGTGATTTCATGTTGGTTCACTGTGTAATTTGTGAGTTAAGTTATATTAATAAGAATTGTGTCATGTAACTTCATTCAAAATGAAATAATATTTAACTAATTTTGGAATAAATAAAGAATTGGGTTTGAAAATAATTTCAATCTTGATTTTTTCAAAATGAATAGGATCTAATCCATTTTGGAACAACCTGATGTTACTGTTTATTCTTTTTTTTTAACTCATTGGATTCAGTACATTAATAGGTTGCTTAATTGCCCATATTATCTCGAGTGAGGAGCTATGATATATTGAAATGATATATCAGAAGATTCAGAACAAACCTTTACTTTCATTTTTGTTCTTTTTTTTTTGGGTGGGGTGGTTGGGGATGTTCCAGCTCGATTCAAAGTCAAACAACTTTCATGTACAACTTCCTATATGTGATAGGTGGCATCATAACTCCTTGCTGCAGAACTCTAACATCTATAACATGTTCCATTCATCTCAAGCATCTTTAATTTCAAATTCTTAAATAATAATTGAGATGGTATTCTTTCTTTATTCTTGGTTAGGTATTTGATTCATGACTTTATCAAATGTGTTTCATGTTTTGCAGTTATGTTACAAATGATGTCTTCATTCTTCAATTTTGCTGCCCTCATATTTCCTTAGATATTTATGATCTATGGTTACCCATTATCAATCATAGGTACCTGTTACAAGTCTCATTAACTTTTCTAATTCAACATCTTCAGATACTTTGTTGTTCTTCTGCTTCATATCTACAATTAACTTGAGAACTCCCTGGCTAGACCAGAAGATGTAATTTACTTATTGTTAGCTTTAGAAGAAGTGGTTTCTTACAAAGTCATGTGCTTCCATATAAGGAGATGTGGTTTAATATAGCTACGAAGGTAGCATCATCTTGACATTGCTGGGAAATTTAAAGTAAGGATGTTCTGTAAAAATGCCTTCAGGACTGGATATAATTAGAGAAACAGATTCCTTAGGTTTCTATAGGCGCAAGGTTGACAAAAGGCTATTTGGAGGACCATATATATATATATATATATATATATATATATATATATATATATANAGAGAGAGAGAGAGAGAGAGAGAGAGAGAGAGAGAGAGAGAGAG
>KE504872.1:20891-34333 GCA_000441515.1 Elaeis oleifera
GAGAGAGAGAGAGATACATTGATGGTATTATCACTTCATTGATGGTTGTGAGATTCAATCTTCCTGTGTGTGGATATGTGAAGTCCAATAGTAGCCAATTGATGGTGTAGCATAAGTTCTTTAAGTCTATAATTTTAGGAGGTCCAAAAGGACTAAGGGGTTGCTACTGTTCACATCACTGTTGCATTTGGGCTGTTAGGAGTCAATAACTAGTTTGTTTTGGACATGTTTTGAGGGATTTGTTTGTATCATTGTAAAGAATCCTACAAGGCCTGAAATGAAAATCTTTATAAAGTGGATCAAGCAAAGGACTCGTATGTTTTTCTTTCTGTGTGTGAATGGAATTGAAGATTTGAGGCCAGGTTCAACCCTAGTGTTTTCTCTCTCTCTCTTCCCCTCTTCTATGACTATCTTTTTTTTTCTGCTGCATATTCTTCCCTTCTCTCTTTGGTGTTCTTCTTCTTCTTTGTTTCATAAATCTGCTGTTTCTCTCCCTCTATTATTTCTGTTCTCCATATTCTCTTTATTTTCTTCTGTCTTTCTTATTCTGTGTTCTACTTGTTATCTTCTACTATTGTTGCAGAGTTCTGTTTGGAGCCTTTGAAGCTGGAATGACAACAGGAATGAATCCAGATATAAACTGGATTTTTTTGCTACAACAAGGATCTGTTGTGAACTTATATAAAACTTTTGTTCTCAGTCTGATCATATCCTTAAAATGTTCTTAGCCCAGTGACCCTCTTCTTTGATCCTGAAAGAACCCTTAAAGTCTCTACTTTGTCCTCTCCAATCCATGAGCTATTGTGGTACAGCCAAGGATTAGAGCCTCTAAAAGCCTCAAGAAACCATATTGTTTTGACCCACCATTACCACCGTGCAACCCTAATCTCAATGTCCTGCATCAATATGGTGGTTAAAAGCTGATATTACTAGGTTTCTTTTGACCAAACATTGCTACTGTACAGTCCTAATCTCAGGGTCGTACATCAATATGGTGGTTAAAAGCTGATATTACTAGGTTAAAGATTATTCAGAGTGACATTTTACTGTTACTCATTTTTATCAACAGCGGCTGCAGAGATTTTCATCTTAACTCTATTTCTTATGTCATTATTAAGATTGACAGATTTCACTAATGTTTGGGTGTTTCCTGTATGTCAGTGTTATTAATATTCTTCTAATTTATTCTAACCAGTGTATTTGTAACTGTGACAGTGTTGGCAAAACAAAGAAACAAACTTTCTTATCAGAACTCCAAAAACCAACAACACAAGCTCCCGGCAACCCTTCGCCATTCAACTCTTCCAAGGTAACCACATTTGTATGTGTCTTGTGCATGCCATGCTCTTATCCACTTTCATGGATTATTTGTTTGCATTTTAGTCTAAATATCCTTCTCTTTGTGCCTTGAACTGGTGAGAAAGCATTGTACTATAAACCTTGCTGTTGATGTTGCATTCTTTGCAATGACTTGAAGTAATGTTTTTTTTCCCGAGGTCATCAGTGTTTCTGGATTTATTTTATCTGGTATTTATATTTCTCTCCAAAGCCTGCTTTCATCGAGACAACTATGACTGTAGTCTTTCTGGAATACTTCATTCTCTGACATTGCACAAATTCTTCAAACTCATGCTTGTTAGCTGTAAATACTTCATTCTCTGATATCGCACAAATTCTCCAAAACTCGTGCTTGTTAGCTGTCATTTAGTATCCCATTTTGTTTGCCTTTTGAAATGGCACATGAGGTTACATGGAATGCGGTACCGTCCCATACCGTCCGTATCATACCGTACCGATCTTGTACCGGTACGCCATACCGAAACATACCAACATTACCGTACCGTACCGAACTGCGTACCAACATTAAACAGAATTTCACTGGTACGGGGTTCGATACCGGTACGGCGAACCTTGCCTGAGAAGTTATATGCATGGTTTTTCTTGGTTTTAGGAGTAGAATTTTCATCTTGATCCACGAGGCCCATTCACAAGAACCAATTGGGAATTTGTGGATCAATGAGAAAAGCAACAAACGGAACTTGTTCTACATAATAGGTTTTGTGGGCTTTAGTTCAAAGATTTATCACAGGCCTGTTGAAAGCCAGATGTGACCAGTTGCGAATAGATGAATTGAAGGAATGTGTGCATATTTGGTGTGTTTTAGCTGTGTGGAACATTAGCTTAATGTATGATGGTGTTATTTTTGCTTCTTGGAGTATATTTGGTTTGACTAGATTTTTGAGTAATTAGGATGCCAAGTGGGTAGAAACTTTTTTCTGATGGGACCACTTACATGCTTTAATTGTGGTCAAGGGAATAGAGGGACCTAATGACTGAAACTTCTCCCCTTGCTCTCTGTTGCATTATGTGGAATTTTGTGTTGACTCATAAATCAAGCATTTGATTGGCTTGCTTTTTCATGATAAAGATTTGATCACTAATCCCTTGATAGATGATATATGATCTTTGTATAATGATAATTAGTGGTAGGTTTTGGTCATTTTTTCTTATGAGTTTCGAGTATCTTTTGGATCCCTTAAGGTTAGCTGCTTCTGCCTGCACTTCCATCAAGAGATAGGGAATGTGATTTGCTACTTCTCTTTTTGTCATATCTATAGGAGAATTTGTAAAATAAAGAAACACTCACTGATAATAGAGAAGTTGACACAACAAATGATGAAATCAAATGCACAATAAAGAAAAAAAAGAATAATAATTACCTGTAAAGGCATAAGCCAAGGTCAGGTACTTTAGTCACCAGCTCTAAGTCCTATTTCAAGCACAAGTCATCTAAATTTATATTTTATATGAAGAAATGAAATTTTACATGAGAAACCTTGGAATGAGTTAAGAAGAGCATTAAGTTATGCGCGTGCGTTCAAAAGGTAATATGCTAATACCACTAATAAAGTCAGTTGTGTCTAAATGTAATCAACATCTTTTAATTGTTTCATAAAACTTTTTTCTCCAATATCAAAATAACCTATTTATGAACAAAAGTTATGGCATGCATGCAGTGATTATGGTGTAACAAATTGCATCTTTGTTGTAGAATCTTTCCTTTTTGTCTTTTTCTTTGAAGCCCTACATAAATTTGAGGAACTAAAGACAAAGATCATGCAGTTTTATAGGAAAAGACTACTGGTAGTGTAGGTCCCATATCAGACATTAGTCCTATAAAAGTGATAAAGGTTTGAGACAGGCAAAGGTTAGTATTACTCATAAAATCACCTTGCTTGAAGCTGATGGCAGTGAATAACCTTGTTTGAGGATGGATGGCTTGTGTCTGGCTCAAGTAGTTTAGGCTACCATATAGTTTCTTTTCTACAAAATGTACAAAATGATATGGAGAAAGATACTTCTATATCCTTTTTAGATGCCACACTTCCAGATTTTCAGTACTCAACCCTGTTATACTTTGTAATTGAATGGCCACTCTGCATATCTTCTACTGGTTAATTGTTTCAGTTTTTGTTGATATATAGGGCCTCAATCCTCATGATTTCATTGGATGCTTGAGTACCAATTTTTCATTTTAAAGAACCAGTGATATTTTGAAAGTTGGAACATAGTTGTCAAATAGCCCCAGTGGTCCCTGGCAATGCACCTAATTTATTGTCCAGGCTATCTTGCCCAGATGACTGACTTAATACAAATACAAAGTCAAAGTCAGTCATTCTTGATCTAATTTTGTCATTGCTGTCATCATAATTTCATAGCATGTCAATAAGTTGGCATGTTATCATGCCGTAAAGGCATAAACAGTGAACATAAACAATTAAAAGCACTTTCTAGATATATTGTAGTTTGTAAGATCTATACTGAAGCCATAACGTGTTGCATCTATATCGTTGTTGTCCTAGCTCAATTGGTAGAAATTGCCAGGTTTACCCAATTGTTTATCTTCCCAGATACTGAAACTAGAGCTTGTGTGTAGAATTTTGAAGGAAAGATTATTTGGGTTCACCTCCTTTTAATATTTTAACATGCCTTAAGGCACATGCAGTGAATGTGAACAATCAAAAAATACCTTCAAGATATATTGTAGTTTGTAAATCTATACAGAAGCGACAACATATTTATCATTATTGTCTTAGATTGACAACATATTTATCATTATTGTCTTAGATCATGTGGTAGAGATTTCTAGGCTTCATCAAATGTGTCTTGCCTGAGAGTAAAGGACTAGAGCTTGGGTGCAAGGCTTTGAAGGAAGAACTTTTCTAGTTACTTGTTATACTTGAGTTTGTTTTTTCAATATCATTTGATTTTCCCTTGGATCCAATTTAGTGCATCTTTTTCCATCTTAGCATCCATGTGTCAATATAATGGAAAATTACAGTGAAAAGTTCGAAATGTTTAATTCATATTGAGGTAAACACATACATGTGGACACGTGTATGTATATAGACACATGTGCTTGCATGTATGACCATCTGAGGGTCGCCTAGGCATCTTGAGGCATCATAACTGCCCAGGCACCCAGGCTAAAACAGTGCACTGGATTGGTATGTCCACTTTAAATGACTGCAACTGCTTTGTTGTTTTGGTTGCTATTCATATTTGGGAACCTGAAAGCAATTTAAGGTTTTAATTTTCATTTCTTTTTCTTTTTGGCTTCTTGTATATGAAGTTATTGTGAGACAGGTTAATGCAAAATACACTGCCTTCTAAATCAACATAAAATGGAAGTTGTATATCTAACGTTTTGTTTGACTTCAGCTTCATAATATTCTACACTTTTCTCTTTCCATTGAAAAATGGTCGCATATGGTTTGTTAAAATTTAAATCTGGTCAGGATATGTACCCAGGTTTACCATTACATAATCATATTTTGAGCAAGTAGATTCCTTTGGATAAATCCGGTTATCCTTGGCCTCTGTTGCTAATAGCATGCTTTGCACAGGTTCCCAATTCTACAGGTAAAGAACATAGCAATGAGCCTGGATGGGCTCCATTACGTGACAGTTACATGCTGAGTTCAAAGTTGAAGGACTGGGATAAAATGCCAGTAAGAATTGATAATGAACTTCTTTGTACATTTTGTTTGAGAGAGATGAGTATATGATGCTTTAAATATTCTTTCAAATGCTTATTGGATTTTGCCTGTGACTCATCTAGGATCCTGGTGGAGCTGTTGATGAAGAGGACGTTTCTCTGGAGAGTTCCTCTGATGAAGAATAAAAAGACACGAAAACTTAAGGTAAATATGCTCTTTTCAGCAAGTATTTGAACCTGGAAATAGAATATATTCTTATCTTACAATTCAACACTTGGAGTTCCTATGACTCATTAAATATGTGTCTATTTTCGCCCATCAACATAAGCTGATGATCAGACTGTTGAGTGATATATATTAAACTATCTGGAAATTCAGGGATGATAAAAGGTAGGGGACAGAGGTGGAAAATGTTTAAAATAACCTTTGCATCATATATATGAATGATATTAGATAAGTTAAACATTAATGTGCCCTTGTTTATCATATATTACCATGCAAGGTAATGAGGTTTATGGTGTATGTTATAAGTGACTAGTTGATCAGTAGAAGGTGAATGTCCAAGAAGAACTTTCCTATCTAAACCTTTTCTTATAAAAATGGGTATTCAAGTTTGTTTTCTCTTAATGGAAACTGAATTAATGAATTATCTTAAGTGGACTCTAATTGTTCCCTGGAAGTTCATTGATAAATAACCTGTTTCTTGCAATACTAACTAAAAAGTTCAAAACAAGAAATGAAATGGGTATGCACTAATTATAGATAAGCAGTTTGGCTTCTAGCTTGGCGGGAATATGCTACAAAATACAAATGCAAACTTTTCTGTTGCAGTATAGCAGTGTGAGCTGGTGTTATGAAACACTTGCTGATTTTGCTGCAAACAATTTCTGAGATTCAGGCATGATTGAACTGGCACTTGTATGCTGCTCTACCAGCACCAATGATAGTGAGGACCATTCTATAGAAGAAACTCTTAAAAATGCAACGTCCATTATGCATTGAAATGGGCACTGAACTGTAAAGGAGATGACTAATATAGGGGAGTATAGTTAACTGTGCCATTAAGGTGCTTAAGAGCTTATTAAAGTGACGTTGACAAGACTCAATAAGATTCTGGTGAACCTAATCTGAAGAAACCTAGGGTAGAAAATGAGTTTCCTACTGTATTTTAGTGCATCTTTACAGATATATGATATGATAATTGATGCCATGGGCATGATATGTGATGCTTCAATCCTCATTACTTTGTAAATTATTTATTATTCAGAAGAGAGAGAGAGGGAGAGAGAAAGAGATTCGTGTCTAAACACCTTGTTGACTTTTGATAGTGTGAGTTCTATTCTCTTCCTCTTTTTCTTTGAGGAAGGGAATCATGAATGTTTACTTAGAATCTTAAATTATTCTGTAGAAGCTTTTTCCAGAATAAAGAAAGCATTAAAAAGTTTTTAGAGAGAAATTTAACTATTTAAGTGAATACAGTGAGAATGTGGAAGATGCACTCCTCATGCTGTTAGGACTTTTTGTAAATACACATTGTATGAGAGGGGAAGACATTAAGGGCATGTCTGGTGTTGATTATGTTTTTAAAATATTGTTCGGATAAAAAGAAGAAACCAATATCTAAGTTTTCTAGCATCTCCTAAAAGCCCATTTTTAGACATTTTTCCTTGTACAAGCACTTCGTAGATAACTTACTAAACACTTAATTTTCAGAAATTAATTTTTTGCTTTAGAGTTAAAAAGGTACTTTCTTTAAGCAACATCAAACATGCCCTAACACTTCTTTTCCTTTATACTTATGGCTCTGTCTTGTGATCTTCCTTAAGAATTGCTTTGTGATATTACACACACGCACATATGCATGTACATGTGTCCTTATACACGTGTATATGTATGTATTTAAAGAGAAATGAGCCACTATACGCCCAATAGGATTGTGGACTCAGTCCCACCATTATAAAATCAATTATGGCTTTTAAACTGAGGAACCATGCTTAGTGTCAATATGCAGTATCTACCAAGATAACTAAATAAATAAGATTCAGCTTCGTATGCATGGTACATGGGCTTTTCTATTGATTCTGTATATGGCAATGAACTTGTTATATTTTGAACCTCTTTCTCATCACCACTCTAGCACTTCTGTTTACAGTTACAAGTCCTACATAAAACTGAGCCATCATTTTTATCTTGTAACCTGCAGGCTTTCTTACAGGCATTCTGTGGCTGGTGTGAGAAGAATGGAATTATGTAACTAGAAGTTATCCTCGAGTATCATATGCTTGTCTAATTAATTTGCTTCTACAGAAGCAGATTTGTGCACCCAAGCTGGTTTAGATGCTGTTACGACAACAAGAGCATCTACAGTTAGCATCAACATTCTAGGAATATTGGAGGAGAAAGATTTTGGGGTTTCCATGTTTGCCCATAATAGCACTAGTACTGCCGATGATTACTAGTTGACTAGTTTCTTATTATTACTTGTTTTAACTTTTCCGACCTAGCTGCAGATAATTAGCAAATCCTGTAATCACTTATTTTGCAAATTGTAGGTGAGTGCCGTATGTTTTTCAAACTGCCTACAGAACAATTATGAAAGCTTTTGGAAGGGGAATCTTGCATCCCTTTTTGTCATCTGTCTCATTCTCTAGAGGATGACCGGAAGGTAATGACAGGCCGGTGTAGTGCATATGACCAAATTAGTTCTTGAATAAATCGATGCGTGAGAGATTGTTTTAAGTTTGTTCAGGATATATCTACTTCTATACGCTGTTGGATCCATATCTACCACGTCTATATAAATGCATAAGCAGGTGGAAACGTAACATGCAGAGTTATATGAGACATAAATCCTTGTCAGCATGCATCAGGCTAGTTAAATGCACCTGAAAGCGAGCAACTATTTGATCCTAGCTGAATGTTGACCGCTAAGATATGGTTGGTACAACCTGAACTTGGAGAGCATACATATTTCAAAATTGTAGAGAAGTTAATAAGATTGGCATGAAAACTTCGATGGCTCTTATTTACAAAAAATGTCATTTTCCACATATTTGCCAACTTAGGAGAAGCAATAAATCGAGGTAGCTAATAACTCGAGGGATGATAATGTTTTCCACTTATTGGCTCTTATTAAGGCCTCCGTGTTGCATGCACCCCACGGTGGATAACACGCCACGCTGAATAATTTCTCCTTATTTGGACGATGAAGATTATCCTACGTGGAAGCCCATGCAATTCATTTAACCTAAACTAGGGGATAGAGTAAATCATACTTTTGTCGGAATCTACTATATTAAAATAATGGATAATATGAGCCGCAGCCCCTCTCGATCTGCAAATCTGGAGTATTTCTTTTCTTTCCATTTTATCTTTATGACTACCTTCCACATGTGAGATCCGAGGCTGTACAGGATCTATTGTTCTTAAGGTATGGTTGGTGACAAGTCTATTATTAGTACAGTTTTGATGGTAGAAACCTTGCTGTCGGTTGATTTCAAGTCCAAGTCGATCTAGATATCTTTGACGGCAATTAGTATACCATCATCCGTGCCTAAAATGATGACGAATCGGTTATTGTTTTTGACTTTATTATTCAAATTGCAATTTTGTTTCTATATACTTTCTTTTGCAAGTTTTTACTTCACTGATTCTACAAGTTTCCAGCAATGTAACGGATCATATCAATTTATATCGGTCCATAAAAATTGGCCCTGATCCTCTCGTATCATAAAAAACATTCTAAACTAGCGGGCCAATTTAATGAATCAAATCGTCCTTGTTATAGGATCATGGAACCAAACTTGTCCCTGTTGGAACTATCATACATAGGTTTGAGCCATATCTAAATGGCCAAACGAAATTTGAGTAGCGCATGCTATCGGATCAAGAGAAAATTACTTCTCAGCTGCTGGTTTCACTACCATTTGACGAGGCAAAGATTAGCAATTGCAATTACAAAATAGAAACTATGTTTGTTTAGCTGTCCTAGGTAATTAGTCCTTACATAGTTATTTCATAGTTAATATTCACGGTTTTTTTTACTGATTGCACGTCATCCACGTTGCTTATGCTCTGAGATTTGCCCTGGTCTACTTGGCCTGGTCCATGCAATAATTTCTCATATTTTATACACAGAAATAGACCAAACATCAAAATAAATCAACAGCCAGTAATAAAGTATTTGATCAATACAGGCTAAATTAATATATGATGGCCATCATTTCAGGGGATGGACCTCAATAACAATTTTGCATTTCCTTACGAGCATGATGGTTATATCTTGGTCTAAGTTCACCTGGTCACCGGGACGAAGTGACAACAATCCTGGTGTAGCATCGTAAGGCAGGCGCAAATGTATCATACAATTCACGCCTTAAGCGCCAAGCAAATTCATCCAACCAATTAACAATTCTACATTTCATCATCAAGTTTCAACCACAAATCTCAGATCATTTGACATGTATTGTAATTATAAACAAGATTTACATTTTCCTTTTCCATTTCATGGTGGAGCAAATTAGCACTGGTTGCAGCATTATCTACAATTGGGTTAATACGTGGATACCATGATAGCGGGATGCGTTTTCTTTTGAAATAAAGTGGCTGTCTTATTGTTCGAGCAATAGGAAGCCAAGGAGATTAATGATTCCAAGTGTACGTCTGGACCGGAAAAAGTTGGCCACCTTGACTTCCTGTATTCCTCATTCTTATGGCATCTAATTCTCACCTCAAGTTTCCTTGCTACAAGGACGACATCATTGCCCACAGCTATAGTTACTATTCAGATGCTCCGCTTTTCACTATTTATTTCTAATTCTGTAACTTGCTCTGAGGTATCTAGTGCTCTTTGTATGTATTTCTTTCTTCATGTATATTATATCATCTACACTCTTATGTAAACACTATCGATATAATCTAATATATATATATATATATATATATAAATAAAATTAAAAAAAAATTTATTAGCAAATTAAGCTGTCCATATATACAACACATTTTCATCTATGAATGCCATTTGGATCAAAATCAACCTACAATGCCAATTCTATTTAACAATTTTGAAAGCATTGAATACAAACATTATGTTATTAAAGGATGGCATGGAAGTCCTTTTCAAATATCAAATAAAAGTATTATATGATTAAAAAATAGCATTAAAGCCAAGTTACATATGTTAAATTAGGTTATAAAGCTTTTTGTTATTGATACCAAGAATTTAAGTAGTCATCATGCTGCTATTCATAATTTCTTTTAACAAATGATCATGGAACCCGCACACAACACACGGGCTCGAAACTAGTCTTGATATATAGCCAATGGCCCTGTTTACCAAAAGAAGAAAAAAAATGCTCACCTCTCAGAATAAATTTGATTATATCTGGTTATATAAATTTAAAATTATCAAGTATTACTTACACTCAATTTTACCACACGTCCGCATTCCAGTGCACGTCCGAAGTATGACATTTAGTTTCAGATTACATTTTCGTGTGACCCATTAGTTCACGTTACTTACCAGCCCCAGTCTTCTCATCACCTTCTTCCTCTGAATGCCTCTCTCCTTAGGCCCCTTCCTCTTTCTCCTTCAGCTCTTCGTCCTTCTTCTTCTCCTCCTCCTCCTTTTCTTTTCCCATCACTCTCCTGGTGACCATCTCCATCCTCGTCCGCATAGCGCGAGATGACGATATGAACACCCGGATCATCCGCCGTGCAGCTCCCATCGAGGAGGATCGAGTTGTTGACGGCCTGATAGTTGCTGTTGGTGTAAGCACTCATCTGTCTCTCCTGGGCGTAGAGAGCTCCATGAGTGTCCATCATCTCCTCCAAGTTCGCCTCCATCCTTGCTCCCTTGTTGCACCCTGCGAGTGTGATGATCCTCATCCCGTCATCGGCCTCCTGATGGTCATCCCCCTGACCGGACCGGGCTGAGGACTTGCCTAGGGCTGTGAGCTGGCGAGTGAGCTTTGAGATCATGTCACGGATCTCATGCTCCATATGGCGCTGGCTCTGCTCATCGGCCTTCGTATTAGAAACCATGCTGGTTTGGTGGTGGGAAGAGAGAGGAGGGGTTTGTTTGCGTCTGGGAAGGAGGACTCGTGGTGGTGATTGTCGAGGAGGAGGTGGTCGTATATATATATATATATATATATATGCATGTATGATGAGAAGAATGTGACTTGCATGGGAGGCAAAGCGACTGATCTGATTCCAGTTCTCAGGGTGGAGGGAAAGGATTTCTTGTTTCTTGACGCCACGGTTCCTCATTATTCTTCTGATCTGAGTTCTGCCACAGCCCACAAGCGAAGGATAAGAGTGCCGCTGGAGGAAAATATTATTAGATAGACTTATTTACCGCAGACAAAGTTAATAAAAATCCATATATCAGTTAATTGTTCATTAATTGCTATTCATGATGGATTATGATTGGTTGTGAGGTAAAAAGAATACTTTGTCTATGATAGATTGAGTAATTTTTTGGCTGGAGGAGAGTGACCTGTCCAGTTGCTTATAAGACGTGATCAAAAAGCTTAATTATGTCAAAATCTTATTTTTTTGAAAATTTTATTTGATCTTTATATTTGATTTAATACAACAATATCATTAAGCTTAAAAAATCTTACAATTAAAATCCTGACTTTAGTTAGGTGGCTATGACAAAGATGATCATATGCTATATATATTTTTAAAATAATATAAATATGTTGTTTTCAACCAACTAATAGCTAGTTGCGGTGGTTCGTTGGTCTACTCTTTTCTTAAAGGTCACAATTGCCAATTCAAAGTCTTTTATGGATAGATTTTGAAATAGGGCACACCTATTCTTCTTTTTAAGCTTTCTAATTTTTTCCTCATTTGCTCCAACACTATCACATATCGCCAAAAGATTATGGATATGGATCAAATTATCAATGAATGCACTTTTCTACCCCAATTTTACCATCTTCGTTTCCTCCAACATTTTCAACCTCCTTGTCATCACCGCCCTTCCTCCTCACTGCCACTTTCTATGTTGTCCTTTGTTTCCTTTATTGTCGCCGTCGTGTCCCCTTCTTCAACATTGGTAACAGCAACAACGGCCTCTTTGAGATGGGAAAGTTCGGTATCGATCCGTCATGTGTGTCTATATTGTTGCCTTCGACAAGCTCACCATCTAATCCATCACCACTTGAGCTGACAAACCCCACAATAATATCCTCGGCACTGCTAACAACAACTGCCTTGTATACCTTAATGACTTCCACGATGGCGAGCTTAGAGCTTCTCCACCTTCTTTGGCTAAATTAAAAAGCTTGTATTAAAATGGGATCTTATTGAAAATATCCAACCCAATCTGAAGATTCTCAACCTACGCTAGAATATACTTGGAATAATTTGGACCAAAAAGTGATGAAACTTTTCCATTTGTGCCATTGTCATTAGCCTCATGACCATTAATTACCATCACCATCATATATGGCAACTTTGGACCTCAAGTCCTAATCCCATATAAAATAAAGAAACCAAGCAGCAGTAATTATGTTCAAATTATTCAAAATCAATTTAATCATAAATGAGATCCAACAAGTTACCATGGATTAGACAAATAGTTTCCCATTTATGACTTCAAAAATTATTATGATAATAGTGTAATGGGCCTAGAACTAGTCAACATTGGATTCGCATGATTAGAAGAATTATGAAACAAAAGAAAATAAATAAAAAAATAATTATAATAATTTTTTTTGAAGTTTGAGAAAATTACAGATTTTTTCATCCATTATTTGAAAATGTACATTCTATTACTTAACTTTTGCTACATGCATGATACGTAACTTTTATTAATATTTTTTGTTAAATAAATAATGATCTTACAGATATCATCACTATCTAACTTATTTGAGTCTTAAAATATTTTATATTTTTATTTAATAATATTTATTTTTATATGTTAAATTTTATATTTGACCAGAGAATTATGTATATATTTTCATAATATTGGATAGGATCATATAATTATCCCAAATAGGGGTCAAGATAATTTACTCTAAATAAAAATTAAATAAATAGTAGATGACCATACCATTATTGAGACATTTTTTGTGCACTGCGGACAGTGTAGAAAATCTGACATAGAGTGCATCGTTTTATTCGATTGATCTACGTAGTCATCATTTTTCAACGCGCATTTAATATCTGCAGATCGATTTTTGCGTTTAAAAATTTTATATGACGAAAATATCTCTGCCTTTTGAAAAAAATTATGACATCTTGTGGCGTAATATAGCTCAGGATGTCATAATATGGCCTAAGATATCATAATATGAGAGGGATAATTTGATCCAACTACTTTTTAATGCGTATTTAATGTTTGCAGATTGATTTTTTATTAAAATTTTGAATGATGAAAATATCTCTATTTTGTAAAAAAATTATAATATTCTGTGCATATTATGAATG
>KE504872.1:34586-47453 GCA_000441515.1 Elaeis oleifera
TTAATCTATACATATTAAATATATTTAAAAATAATAATTATATAAATTAATTGAATAAGATGATGTACCCAATTTCAGATTTTCTGCACCGATGGCGCATAAAGAATTTCGCTACCATTATTGCTCGCCACCCCTAAATTTACCACAAAGTGGGCTTGACGCAGTCTACATGGACGGCCGGGCCCGTCATCTTCGTTCTGGGTCCCTTCCACATTAAATATCTCCGCCGACGGAACTAGGAAAGCGAGAGATACTTTCCGAGATCGATCGATAAAGATCGATCCATCTCCTCCGGTGACAGGAGACTTCGGTATCTCAGGTCCCCGAGAGATCGAGACAGAGAAGAGAAGAGATCGTCCATGACGCTCGGAGGCTCCGGCGGTGGTTCCAGCGTCGTCGGTGAGAAATCCCCCATCCTCTCCCTTTCTTCCACTGGCGAACAATTAAGGGGTTCCCTTCTTCTTCTCGATCCTTAGTAGTTCTCCGTTAGGTTTCTCTGGATCAAATATTGGTGTTCTGAATCGAATTTTCTCCAAACCCGTAGCATGGTGAAAAAGTTTTCATCTTTATGAGATCATCCTCACGATCTTAGGGTTCTCCGTTGCGAATCCTAGTTCGATTAAATTGTGTTCTCTTGATTGACTTAGGGAGACACAGCTGATTAGTGTGTTGATGGGTTATAGGGTCCCAGCCTCCTGTGGATTTGTTTAGTGGGTTATGCTTGGTATTCTTTTTTTTTTTATAATTATAGTGTATCTTTGTTTTGTCCATTAATGTTGAACAAGTATGATAACCGGGCGATGCGCGGTGAAATAGTACAATTTGAGAATTAATTTATCAAATAATTAAATAAGAAAGTTATATTAGAAATTGGCATAAATAAAATGTAAAGATAACTAATCGAAGGGATGGGGATTATCAAATCTTGCGAATAAGCTATCCGGCTAGAAATGATTTTCTTTCCCTAGGTATGCAACTACCATTGGTTCCTTCTCTACCTCTCCCTTTCCTTCTTGCACCTTGTTACTGCCCCTTCACCCCCATCACCACCACTTTGTCATCCTTAAACACAAACACGGTCACCATCACCGCCTGCAGCCTTTATTGAAACTTTAGAGATTTTTGAAGTATTACTGGTGGAATATGAAATTATCTTTATGATATGATTGATGTAATGCTTACTATTTGTTTTCTATGTGCTCAAAAGGATTATTAATGTTTATGTTGTGGTTCCTGATTCTCTGATGTGGTGGTAACATGCTGTTATTCGGTATTTGTAGATGACACGATATAAATTTTCAAATGTAGTGGATTCATATTATATGCATCAGAAGGTTTTGGAAAACAAAAACCCACAACCCTTAAACTACAGAAATCGGCATTAACATTAGAGAGAAAAAAAATGCACATGGCGTTAGGTTGTTGGACTAGAAAATCTGCAGAAATCGTTTCGATTGTTCTTCATGTAGAGAAGCAAACTGTTGGCATTTCATGTGATGAACTTGGAGGCTGCTTCTGATCTAGTTTCCTCCATCTTCTCCCTTGCTCGCTGAAACAGTTGCTTGCTGATCTTTGGTGATCGATCCAAAGATGTGCTCATGTTGGAGAAGGCCAACAATTGGTTGCAGGTGGAGATATCAAGAACAATATCAATGAAACCATCATGTATGATGGACTGGAAACTTACCTTGTGGTGCTTATTCATGGATCATTCTATTAAATCTCTTGGCCGAGAGAATTCTTTGAGAGAATATTAGTAGAAACAAGAAACTATTGCAGTAGGCCCCTTATATAGACTTGATGTTCCCAACCCTATTTAAAGAAGTACATTTGGATAGGAGTGGAATAGGATGTTGTTTGAATAAGGAATCTATTAAGAATAATGAACTATTATATATAGATTTTAGTAGATGGGATAAGATTATTGTTGTGATGTGAGGGTGTGGAAGATGGGTTGATGTCTGAGGGATCACGGTGTAGAAAGTGGGGTTGTCATTGTTCTTTCTACCACTCTTTGAATTAATTAACCTATCAACTAACTCTGAGTTCGTGGATATGGGTGAGGGTTGGAATTTGAGATTGTTGCAAAAGTAAGAGAAAATCTATATTAAAGCAACAGCAAGTCCAATACGGTACATGAACAGTTGGATTGAAAGAGCAAGATGGAAGTAACTCGATTGTTAGCGAAATTTGAGTGGTAGTGCATTCGAGTCGTGCTGAGGATTTTCAACACCATATGAGCACTCTCCAATGTCTTGAGGAAAGGATCATCCAGCTCATTCAAAATCTATAGCAAATCTGCATGAAGAATGATGGCAGCCACCATCTTTCTCTTCTTGGACCGACGCCCCAATTGACACAATAAGTTGGTGGTGCACTGAGCTGCCCCGCTTCGACTTCTTTATCAGCTTTGATGGCCGAGGCTTGATGCCCACCTTCTTTGATAACGTTGCAGGGGTTCATCGTGATGAATGTTGTTGCTTGTGACCAATGGCAAAAGAAGGTGGTCAGGGTTTTGATCTTCTTTTCCTTAATTTCTCTTCTTTCTTGTGTCAGTCAGGTCACCTCAAGTTGGTTGGCTAAGGTTGAGCGTTGGTAGGGGTATGTTTCCTTTGTGCCAGAGATTTAGTAGTCCCTCGCCTTGGACTCTGGGGTTGGAACAGGCCAGCGGGGCAGGAGAGGAGTCACTGATGGGGGTGGTGGAGGGGAGATATCATCAAAGATGCCGGGTGGTTGGGCATGCTGGAAGAGCACTGGAGCAGGGTGGGGAGAAGCCAGGGAGGGGTGGGGGGTGGGGCAGGGGTTCTTCCAGGGGGGATGGATGGCGGCGATGACAATAACTTTTATGAAGTTGTGGATATGATAGATGATCTTCCTTGGATATCACATCCCTTATCTTGTTATCACTAAATGTTTCCCGACCCTTTTTAAGAAGTACATTTTGATAGAAATGTGGAAAGAAGGTTCGTTTGAATAAGAAATCTGTTAAGAAGAAATTGATGACATAGCATGCTCAATTCTTCTATGATTTTTTAGGATTTTTCGGGCATTTTGAGGGTGTAGAGCTTTCTCTCCTATCTGTTTAGTAGGTATGAAGATATTTGAGTAATTTTTGCATGTGCTTTATCAGGGTGAAAACATGAATGTTTTGTTGCAGACCACTCAGCACCCTGACAAGTTTTACCCATTAATGTTACTTTTATGTATGGTAGAATATGGGAAACTGTTTATTTACTTAAATCTTGCTTTAGAGGTGGTAGAAATGTCAGCATGTTGTGGAGTGCATGCACTCAGTCACATGAAAATTATGCTTTAATATCACTCAGCTGATAAGTTGATCTTTTGATCAACTACATGGTAAGACAGTGACAAAATTATTTAATCATGGAGTGGAAGATTGTTAGCATTTAATGGAGTGAGGGTTTTATTAATAATATTAGCTGCCTAATTTGCCCAAAAAAAAATCCTTGTTAAATTTTTTCTTTTGGTTTTGATATTGTGTTGTAAAAGTTTGTAGGGAACGCTCTCAAATTTTGTGTGCTGCTTGTCTATATGAATTTTGAGAATCTTGCTTTTCATTTATTTCTAGGTAGTTTCTTACCGCTTTTCTCTATGTAATAAAAGCTAATCTGGAACACATATAAAAATTTTGCCATTGTTGATTACTATAAAATTTCAAGTAATGCATTAAGGCGTCATAGCCTCATACAATTATATCCCACATAAATCTAGGTTTTTGTTGTGAATTAAGTGTTCGGATTTCATAGTTTCATATTCAAAATATATATGCAGCGGAAATTAAAAAAATTCAGATTAAACTATTTTAATCTAAGCATGCATAAGATCATATCATAAAATCATACAACATGATCTACATATGTGAGATAGGATTTAGATACAGAAATCAAATAGAGGAGAATAAATAGAGAAGATCTAATCTTCATATCTTGACGCGGGTCGATCTACATCGCGAACCGATGATCGTGGATGTTCTTCAAAGGTCCCTTGAAGCCGTACAAGCATCCGACTTTTACGGATATCCACACGATGTCCTGATCTGATCAGAAGTTTCTTGATCTCACCGAGGTGTTAGCTTTCTCGTAGAGATCGCATCTTGACAGTTGAAACTCTTTTTTCTCTCAAGACTCTCTTAGAAAAGAAGAAAAAATAGGAGGATGAAGATCTCTACGCTAGAGATCATGAGAAGAATACTTTCTTCTCTTTCTTCTTAAAATTCATGCACAAAATCTCTATATTAGAGATCTAAGAAAACATGCAACTCTTGGACAAAGGGAAGAGAAAAATCCATGTCCAACTCTTGGACAAAAGAGAGAAGACACTAACAACCAACCTTTGGTTGTTGTAAAAAAGAAGGATGGGGAGATACCAACAAACCTCACGCCCAACTTCCTCTTGTTGCCCCTCTCCTTTCTCTATTTTCTCATGCACAAGGCCCTCTTTTCAGCATCCAAAATCTGATCATCTCAGGTTCAAAGCTGCTGCCCCACTTTTATCCCCTATTTAAATAAGGTAGTTAGGGTTTTAAGATAAGAGTCCACATATCCTTGGACTCTTGAACTATGCCGCCACATCCTTCCACTTTTGCGCCCATGTATTTCACGGAAAAAAGGGTTGGCGTGAGTTCTTACACACAGAAAATAAAGGGAGAAGGGGCGCGTGGATAAGAGCTTGGGCGTGGGTTGTTGAGTGCAAGGAGAGAAGGAGAGTCCCAATCAAACTGGGGTCTCTTTAGGTGGCTGATTTAAACCCTAACTAATTTTCAATTGATTAAAGTTTAGTTGCACCCAATTAAAGGAGAATTTTTAGTCCAAATAAGAATCCAAAACTTTTTAATTAAATCCTAATTTAATTAGGAATTAGATAGCACTCAAATCTTAATCAAATTAGGAATTATTCTTCCATGCAATTGGGTTATTTCATAACCTAATTAGACTTGATCAAATCAAACCCTAGGCAAGCTAAATTGAATCTCATTCAATTAGATTTGATCCAAGCCCCATTGCTCAATCAAATTGAGCCAATTTGCAATCCAATTGCTGATTAATCCTCCTATTACTCACCAACTCTTTAGTAGGTTACTTAATTGTAATTTTTGCATTGGATTAACCATCAATCACATTGATCATTAAATCTTATCATGATTCATAATTGCAACTCAACTATTTGATCAGTCAAAAATTTTTTGTGTGTGACCCCATAGGTTCTATTCTGACTGATAGTGAGATATATTATGATTCCTATCACAATATCATTGAATTTTTTCGATGGATCGGAACCATTTCAACTCTACCCATCAAGGATCATCGATCATCAAGATGATGCTCGTGGGTCTCACAATCCATCAGTGACATCTAACAGTATGTAGTGGCAATCCAGCGGAATAAAAGGTGATGAACCTCTAGGTGCAGTTAGCATATGATACAGTTCCTCTATCATAAGTTCCAATCAGATGGCAGGTCATGGATGAATCATCAAACCTTAACATCGATCATATGATAGATTCAATTAGCTCGAGTCCATCTGTGATTCTCATGAAAATTTTTTCCATCAATCACACTACTATGGTCATAGATTTAAGGACTCAGCCTCTTAAATATCAGAGGACTACTCTCCTCTGCTAGGATCGATAAATTCCATATAGATGCGTATCCTATTCATATAGTGGATCAACCATTGTCAATATCCACTACAAAGACTCATTGAGTCAATATTTATGTGTAGTCAAATTCCAGCAGCCTCATTGCGAGCAGTTATGGCACCGCAGGTCAAAGATCTAGTCACACAATTGTAGCATCGAGAAAGTCACTAACGAGTGAGCAGACATCCATGTGACTTCTCATGTTGGTCATGTTTAGTGCTAGTTGTTCTCTAACAACTATCTGCACTCTCGCTCCAATGTCTCTACACAATAGATTCGAGACTCATCTATCTAAAAGAAGCGATCCGTGCATCGGTCTGTTTGGATCAATTACCGTCCCTGTGATGATCCTATGATCAGGAGCAATTTAAGAATTAACCATCAATGACACATGTCTCAAATTCTCAACTCTTTGAGAATATGTGTCATCATCTTGTTAATCCCTTGGACGATTCATGGATTATAAAATATGAATGATAATATAACTGCCCATTAAGTATAAAATCATGGGTGAGAAATATAATATGCATCAGTCAAGATTGGCTTCTAAGGCATACATCCAACAATCTCTCACTTGCATTAAAGTCAATCTGCCATATACCAAGCCCCATCTTCTCAAGACAGGCTTTAGTCTTTGGCTAGCTAAGTGACTTACTAGTAGGTCTACTACATCTCATGTAGAGTCTGCTCTCTACACCTCTATATATTTCTACTTGAGGTAGTCGCGTATATTGTTTATATAGTTGGATTTCTGATGAGATTTTGGCTTCTTAGCGAGGGCTATGGTGTCATTGTCTTTGTAGTATAGTATTATGACGTCTGATGGCATGACATCCAATTCTGTAACTAACATTAGAACTAGAATGCATCCTACACATCTATAGTGTATTCAGCTTTCATCGATCAGTTGCTTGAAATCCTTTTAAGATACTGAACCACGATTATATGAGAACACACCTCTTGATATAGACACTCCACCATCAACATCAGACATAAAGTCTGAATTGGTGTATCCTCCCACTCCTATTTCGGATCTTTTTAAAATTCAAGAATAAATTCTTAGTTCTTCTCAAGTACTTAAGGATGTTTTACAGCAATCCAGTGCTCCTAGTCTGGATTTGAGTGATATCTGCTCGTGACATTCACAGTAATGACTATGTCAGTTCGAGTACATAGTATGGCATACTTCTATACCCAAGAGGATAGCTGACCCCTTTCAGAGGTTTCTATGCTGAATCCTTTCAGCATCTACTTTGTACTTTTCTGTGAGAACCCAAGCATCCACTTGGATCTATCTTTATAGATCTTTATATTCTCAGAATATAGTACGTATGCCCTAGGTCTTTCATGGAGAATTCTATATACAATCACATTTTAATCGATGTCAGTCTGGGATATCCCAATCAGAAGGATGTCATCTACGTACATTACGGAGAACGTGACAGCACTTCCACTGACCTTTATATAAATACAATTCCTCATTTTTGATCAAACAATTTGATCATATCATCGAAATGAATGCTCTAGCTCCGAGATTCTTGTAAATTTTGTGATCTTTATCACAGAAAGTGAAATCCATGGGCTACTCCATACAGATATCTTTTCAAGATATGTAATCAGGAAAGTTATTTCACATCTCATTCTCGGAGTTGGTGTCTAACATCGTCTCGTTGTAGGTTTTGGAATCATCTCTATGTTCCCTATCTCTCATGAGAAACATTTTTCTCTACATTCTTTGTTAAATATACCTTAGTACTTTTCGAGAGGATGAGAGATCCTACTATATCTACGAGGTAAAGGTATATACATGTACTGGCTCACCATGAATAGGTTCTTTAGGTCCTATGATTCGTTGCTCTTCAGAGACACTCTCTTCGAGCTTAACTTTTCTCTCACTGCTTCATATTGGATAAACCATTTTCCAAGAAGGCAGCTTGAAGGGTCGCAATTACATTGTGATCTTTTTGGAAGAAAAAGTAGTATCCCAAACTCTTTTAGGATATTCTTTGAAATGAGCTCATAGACCTAATCTCTAACATGTCCGTCTGCTGTCCTTGACACAGGCTGGACATCTTCAAATATTGAAATAATCAAGATTTGATTCTCACTATATCTTATCACATACGGTGTGATAGGAACGGATTTAAAGGGAATCCTATTCAGCAGACAAATTTCAAAAATAAAGCATGTCCCTAAAGAAACAAAGATAAATCAGTGAAGTTCATCATGAATCGGATCATATCTCATGTAGTCTTATTCCTCTTCTTAATTATCTCGTTGAGCTGAGATGTATTAAGAGGGGATCAATATGAAACAATGTCATTTTCATGAGATAATAGAAAATTTTTATTTGGTATTGCATCCTTGATCAGATCGAAGTATCTTTAGAAATTTTCGGTTTGCTTCTCTACTTCGTTTCTGAATTCTTTGAACCTTTCAAAAGTTTTAGATTTGTATCTCATACACATATCCATACCATGATTGATCATCGATAAAGGCAATGAAGTAGAGACAACCTTCTTTGGCTAGTACATCAAATGGGTTGCACACATCAAATGTGTATCAGGGTAAGTATCTTAGTGGTTCTTTCCTTTTGTCCCATAAGAGTAGCTTGGTCATTTTTCTTCGAAGAGATGATGCACAGACTAGATATAACTCAGCAGTCAATGAGCCCAAAAGTTCATATTTCTTCAGTCTATTAATCAATTCTTCTCCTATATGATCTAGCCTAAGGTGCCACATATACTTCAGGTTTATCTCAACTCTGGATCTCTCAGATCCAATGGTATTCACTGCTTGCTCAATTAAGTTCACAGATGCATCACCATGCAAATGATAGAGACTGTCTCTAAGAATTAAATCTAAACGATAGTCGCAAAGGATAGGTGCCCACAGCAACAGTAGCAATTCTTATCCTATTGCCGACTTTAAAGATTATTTTACCTTCTCTCAGTCTTCTCTTTTTTTTAGACCCTACAATGAAGTGCATAAAAAGCACTTAGAGTCTAATACTCAACTGAGAGAAGAGAAAATCGTAAGGATAGTTTTGAGTAATTTCGACATGCCTTCTCAAGGTGTGTCCTTATTTCTTTAGGCTTTCTAGATATATATCTTTGAACTTTTCAAGATCTCTTAGTTATCAACATATTGACTAATTTAGATAAGGTGCCATCATGGTCATTCATGTGGTAGTTTACCATAAACTATCCATACTAACTAAGAAGGGACCATAGGATCAAATCCACAAGCAATTCCTTGTGCATGGTCATGTCGAGCTTTTTAAGCTTCTTAATGTCTTTGATCATTATCAAATAGTAATCATTGACTAATTGTCCATCGTGCATCTCATGCGTTGTGCGATTCTGATCACCTCATAATACTTATAGATGAATTAGCATGTCGTTGGTACTGTACATGTGCTCATGCATATGTTGGAGTTCATCTGACATGGATGCCAACATATAGCACCTACCTTTATTGTCATTGTTCATCCACTTATCAAGTATAGCTCGTTGACTTTGGGTTGGACATTGGAATAACTTAGTAGAGAACATAGTTTAATTTCTAAAACTAAGAACGATTCTTAGGTTTCTGAGTCAGTCTTTATATTTGGTTTGGTTAAACGGTTGATATCTAGGATTCGAGCTAGAGGGTTGGAAGCTGACACAATAAACAGCAGAGAGTAAAGATTCTAGTTAGATATTTGTATTTATTTTATAATTTTTCTAGAGACTTTTAGATGCAAACAGGTTCTCATTATTTTTTCAAAATTTTCACTCTCAGATGGAGAAACGAAAATCTTAATGCGATAATTGAATTTCTAATGGATACCGCCGTCCCACCGATGCCGTGCACCTCATCTAACAGTTATTGGTAACACGTACACCAATGTGTGGACAAGTCTTTGTCCAGATGCTTCTCTAAACATATTGCAGTGACTTGGTCTTTAAGTCATGTGGCCTCACCTAACAGTTATTGACCATACTCCTTAGTTAAGTCCGACCCACCATTCACAAGCAGGTGCAAAACCGTCATTGGATCTCTCACCTAACAGTTATTGGGTCTAACCCTATCTTTACTCTGAAGTAACTCTTTGCTAATAGAGTGGTTGCGTGTTTCCGATGCAACTGAACCACTGTGACCAGCTGTGAACAATTAACGTCGGTAGCACGTCCGCACATCTACAACGATGGAAGACCATTAGATTTAATATTTATAGGAAGATTTGGATTTAGGTCTCATCTAATCAGTCATCATATGATTGATCTAATTGGCATGGGCTAAATCAAAATGCCAAGCGACCACATTTGAGATTCAATTTTCAAATTGGCCAGGTAAGTGGAGATCGGTGGGGTCTCTCCGTTGCTTTCCTTAGACACCAATAAATTGGCTAGGTTAGCTAACGGAACCAATTAAATAATCACTTTTCAGTTACTTGCCTTAGACATCAATTAGTCAATTGGTTCGAATAGGTTAGTTTAGATGCATCAGGCTCGAGCCATAGAGTCGAATTAGGCTCTTAGGTTAATCGATTCTACATATGGATGTCAATTAATTCGATCAACAATAATTGTATGATCTAAAGCTCTATTGACCTAATCTTAATCAATATTTGACTCGGTTTGATCAATCACTAAATCGATTTAGATCCATTATGATCAAATCAAAAACTCTAAGTGTAATCTAATTACTTGGTCTAATTCGATCTATCCATGATCAATCCTTCATGCACAAACACTAATTTCAGATTTTAAATCTAAATTTTTAAATCTAAATTCTTTGCATGAAAGCAAGTTTTTGATCTCAAAACACTTTTTAGATTATGCATACAATCATATATTACATATATGAATTAAATTCAGATCATAGAAATTAATTTCAGACCTAAGCATGCTTTCATATATCATATATACGAATCAAAATAGATCTTGAAACTCTTTTCAGATCAAAATAATAAAACATATATCATATATATGAAGAAAAATCAGATCTAAAATTCTGTTTTAATCAAAAATTTTTAATGTCATTTTAGGACAACCATACAGCATAACAAGTTATGCCAGGGCAATCTTATGTCAGAACGACAACAAAATTTTAGATCTGAAAATTTTTTTACAGATTTGAGATCTAAATCTTAATTTCATGTATATGACGTGGCTCTGATACCAATGTTGGGATTTCATGGCTTCATGCATGCAAAAATTTTAAAACATATACGTAGCGGAAACTAAAAAATTCGGATTAAATTATTTTAATCTAAGCATGCATAAGATCATATTTTAAAACCATACAACATGATCTACATATGTGAGATAGGATTCAGATACAAAAATCAAATAGAGAAGAATAAATAGAGAAGATCTAATCTTCGTACCTTGGCACGGGTCGATCTACACCATGAATCGATGATCGTGGATGTCTTTCAAAGGTCTCTTGAAGCCACACAAGCATCCGATCTCTGAGTATCCATACGAGGCCTCGATCTGATCAGAAGTTTTTGATCTTATCGAGGTGCTAGCTCTCTTGCAGAGATCGCATCTTGATAGTTGAAACTCTTTTTTTTCTTAAGATCCTTTTAGAGAAAAAAATAGAAGGATGAAAATCTCTACGCTAGAGATCACGAGAAGAACACTTTCTTCTCTTTCTTCCTAAAATCCATACACAAAATCTCTACGCTAGAGATTTAAGAAAATATGTCCAACTCTTGGACAAAAAGAGAGAAGACACTGACAACCAACTTTTGGTTGTTGTAAGAAAGAAAGGATGGGGAGATACCAACAAACCTCACGCCCAACTTTCTCTTGTCGCGCCCTCTCCTTTTCTCTATTTTTCTCACACACAAGGCTCTCTTTTTGGCATCCAAAATCTGATCATATCAGGTTCAAAGCTGCCGCCCCACTCTTATCCCCTATTTAAATAGGGTAGTTAGGATTTTAAGATAAGAGTCCATATATCCTTGGACTCTTGAACCATGCCGCCGCATCCTTCCACTTTTGCGCCCATGTATCTCATGGAAAAAGGGTTGGCGTGAGTTCTTACATGCAAAATAAAGGAGAAGGGGCGCGTGGATAAGAGTTGGGCATTGGGTTGTTGAGCGCAAGGAGAGGAGAGTCCCAATCAAATTGGGATCTCTTTAGGTGGCTGATTTGAACTCTAACTAATTTTCAATTGATTAAGATTTAGTTGCACCCAATCAGAGGAGAATTCCTAATCCAAATAGGAACTCAAAATCTCTTGATTAAATCATAATCTAATTAGGAATTAGATAGCACCCAAATCCCAATCAAATTAGGAATTGTGCTCCCATGCAATTGGGTTATCTAATAACCCAATTAGGCTTGATCAAATCGAATCCTAGGCAAGCCAAATTGAATTTCATTCAATTATTCTTGATCCAAACCCCATTGCTTAATCAAATTGAGCCAATTAGCAATTCAATTGCTAATTAATCCTCCTATTATTTACTAACTCTTTAGTGGGTTATTTAATTGCAATATTTGCATTGGATTAACCATCAATCACATTGATCATAAATTCTATCGCGATTCATAATCGCAACTCAACCATCTGATCAGTCAAAATTTTTTTTGTGATCCCATAGATTTTATTCTGACTGGTAGTAAGATATATTGTGATCCCTATCACAATATCATCGAAATTCTTTTCGATGGATCGGAACCATTCTAACTCTACCCATTAAGAATCATCGATCATCAAGATGATGCTCGTGGATCTCACAATCCATCACTGACATCTAGCCGTATGTAGGATAATCCAGCAGAATAAAGGTGATGAACCTCTAAGTGCAGTTAGCGTGTGATACAGTCTCTCTATCGTGAGTCCCAACCAGATGATAGGTCATGGATAAATCGTCAAACCTCAACATCGGTCATATGATAGATTCAATTAGCTTGAGTTTATCTGTGATTCTCATGGAAACTCTTTTCCATCAATCACACTGCTATGGCCATAGACTTCAAGACTCAGCCTCTTAAATTACATAGTAGTACTCTCCTCTGTTAGGGTCAATAGATTCTATCTAGATGCGCATCCTATTTCTACAGTGGACCAACTGTCGTCAACATCCACTACAAAGGCTTATTGAGTCAATGTTTATGTATAGTCAAATTCCAGCAGTCTCACTGTGAGCAGCTATGGCACTGCAGGTCAAAGGTCCAGTTATACAACTGCAGCATCAAGAAGTCACT
>KE504872.1:48761-60232 GCA_000441515.1 Elaeis oleifera
TTTTTTGGGGGGGTTGGGGTCGGGTGGGGCCTTCTCTTCTTCCCACTTAATCGTCAAAAAGAAAAAAAAAGGGTCATGTTGTTGTCTATTTGTCAGTAACAGTTGATAAACCTGATCTAGTTACATTGCTGTCTGAAGATTAATAGAGAATTATTTAAATTCTTAAATTATCATTGTCCATTATCCAACAAGCATTAGTTTAAGTAGGTAGCATCTTTTCTTCTTGATTCTAGAAATTTGCTCATACTTCTACAGAGGCCTTGCTTTCCTATTTAAATAATACATGTTCTGACTGGTAAATATGGTATCACTTGTTGCTCTATCCATTATATATTAATTTTATTATATAAAATGCAGAAATCTATAGTACAATTATACTATATTATAAATTTTTAGGGTCATTGTGTTAAGGATTATAGTATTGCCTGTCATTCCACCTAGAGATTGGCAAAATGCATGGGAGCCCTTGTCATAACAGTTTGTCAATTGTGTAAAGATTGTTGTGGTTTGGATGAGGCTACCATGGTTGCTTTGGGAGCATTTGGACAAGGCGGCAACCCTTAACACTGCCTCTGCTATCGGTGTCCCCTTGCAAGTGGATCTATGCATGGAGACACTGTTGATGGAGCCGAGGCCAATTTCAGCTGAGTGGTGGTGCTGCTGGACCTCAGTAGCCAACTCATGCCTACTAGCATCTAGGCAGGCTTGCCAAAGAGTGGAGTAAGGCAACACCATGAGAGTGTAGGAGTGGCATGTTTTGGGTGTGGCCACATGGGCCATGACAATCAATGGTGCACCTTCCTAGAGGGTTAGCCAAGGAAGGTCATCATACCTGAAAATGTGGTGATGAAGAATATGACAATGGGCGTGGGCATTTAGAGCCAGTAACTAGCAAGTGGCTTGGCTTCCAATACTGCCCCTGTAGAGATGCCAATGTAGCTGACCTAGAGTCCATGGGTAGTTGTAAAACGTGTCAGACCTGAAAGAGAAGATGGCAGCCTGTTCAAGGCCATTCGGTCACCACCTAAGTCGATTTGTCCATTTAAGGGAAGGCTGTCTTAGTGACTCACCTCACACATTCCTTGGTGCAAGTAGTTCTTTGCCATCTCGTGGGGACTAGCTACTGCCCAAGAAGGTCACTTGGTGCCATGCAAACCAATTGGGCATGGAGCAGCAGGAGATTCAGCTTGTCCTCTGCTTCAGGGTCTTGCTGTGTGGGGCTACCTTGTAAGGGGGAGTGGTAATGGTGCGGCCTATGGATGTAGGGCTGTTCATCTTGGAGTCAACCCGTCAGGCTAGTTGTGGGAAGCATAAGGCAAAGCAGCCCTATTCGTGGGGACTGACAATTGCCGACAAAGGTTGCTTGGTGCCATGTCAAACCAACTAGACACATGGCAGTGGGTGTCACGGCGACATGCTGTGCTTCGGGTTCTTGCTATGCGGACTATCTTCGAAGGATGGAGCAATAGTAGTGCAAAGGAATGGGGCTGTTGTTCCAGGGGTCAACTAGTCTGGTGGGTGGCAGGAAGTGTAAGGCAAAGTGGCGGTGGGGGGGGGTTTAGCTCCTACCTCTCCCAACCAAGGAGTGGATGTGTAGCCGACTCTTGTAGGCCCACCTTAGAACGTGTCAAAGGCCACAAGCAAAAGGCTTGGTTTACATAGACAAGGTGGCATCAGTTTGGGTCAGGCCATCCAGAGGGGAGTGTTGTGAAGACGGTGACCATTAGGCCTCAATTGAGTGGTCATGCAAACCCACCGCAATAGAGGCCGGTTCTCAGGCCACCAATTAGCGACCCACGAGTGGGAGGCAAAGGCTGATCAAGCTCTGGGATTGTGGCCACCAGATCCTTTGGGGTAGCATGTCAAATTTTGGTACTCCAGTTATCAGGCAGGACCTCAATGTGGCTGAGAAGGCTGCACATAAGGCAGTATTGGAGAAGGTCCATGCTGCCATCTTAGGATGTCACTCAGCTAGCCATTAGATGACCAATACTCTAGTGACTTCTTAGGTTGATAGCAGTGGGGAAATGTACTTGTTGGTGATACCTTTTGTTCCTTATGTGTTGTGTCTCTAGGTTGTACTTTTTTTACTATAAAAATAAAATGACTTAGCCCCCACCCCCCCCCCCAAAAAAGTACATACTTTCAAAACAATAATTATTCTAGAAATAATTAAAAAAATAGTCGTCATTGTCTCTTTGTAGGGAAAGAAAGTGATATATCTAGCTGGCCATATATGAAGGCAAAAGTATGGTGATTGTATCAATACATGACATAAAGATATTGGGAGAGAATCCTTATAAGGAAGGTTTGCTATACCTGTGCATACTACCTTGTATTGGTTGTACAATACTATATTGGTACTGAACAGAGACAGTGTATGGGAGGCATATCGAGACCGGTACATCAGATTGGGCCCTGTATTGGATGTACTGACACTATATAAGAATAGTACCGGTACACGGTCCAGTTCCAAGATTGTGAACCTTGCTTTTAAGCATCATGAAAACTTGGCACTAACTAAGCATGCTTTTAAAATGTTATGTGGTTGCAACTATAGAGAACGTGAAAGAGTGGAAAAGTCTTGCTTCAAGTTGCTACGAGAAGTCATGGTATTATTATGGAAGGAAATCTACTTCTGTCGATAAGAAGATGCTTTCTTTATGTCTACTTTTCTTGCAATCTATTAATTTATTATTTATCCTCTCTAGATGCTCGAGTTTCATTTAATACATATCTGACTTCTAGTTTAATTTTTCAACAAGATTGTACTTATTATGCACAGGCACCAAGAGTGTATAGAGGGTGTTAAAAGAGAGATATTATCATGGCGTCAGATCATTCTTTAATAATCTATCAAATTAGAGGGAAGTTATGGTGCTTTTACATGGATAGTTGGAATTCAAAAATGTGGTTGATTGAGAACTGGAAAAATGGAGGATAAAAGATTAAATAATATGTGAAATATATTTGTAGGATACTCAACAAACTTTAAGAAAAATGTTAAACTTTCTGCATTTTTGTTCAAAATCGGTGGGTCATTTATAGCAACTAAAAACTCAGGATGAATTTTCTTTTCCTCATTAAGTTGGAATTTATGTAACAATATGCTTTTGAATTAAGTTTATATAATAATTGAAGAATATTGAATAAGTTTGTAGAATTCTATCACTGTTCTGGTGTTAATCGTTAGCTGCTAATATCTCAAAATCAAATAGTAATTGGTAAAGTGGCACAAGTTACAGTTTAGAAAGATTGAATTAAAAAAGGCACAGCTAACAAGAGTGAATTTGACGCTCAGTTATGTAATTTAGTTGTAGGGACGGAACTTTAAATGATTCAGGATGATAAACACCTAAAAAGTAGGTGCCCAGAAACAATATTCTGAAGGGATGTTGCATGAAACTGCATGTAGAAGATTGTAGCAACCAAGAGTTGCTGACCTTTTGATGCTGAGTTTGTCCTTTTCCCACTCGCTAGTCAATTGTGTCAGACAAGTTATCTAGGATGGGGAGAGTACCACCTCATTCTTTCCCATATCCACTATATTACATATTGTTAGTTATCTGAGTTGTATTGACATCTTAGCTATTCCTTTGGGTCCAAATATTGTAGACTATGATGGATATTATCATTTTCTTTTAATTGGTTATCATATATTTGGAGAGTATTATATGTGAATATTTTTTTAAATAATTTGTAAAGTATAAAGAAGAGGACTACTCTGCTAATCCTTTGTTTGATTTTTCTCTAGCCATCCTTGTCAAACCATATAGTGATGGCCCATTGTTGGATCATAGTAATTTTGCTAATTAAATTTGCAGTCCCTCGGAACTTCCGATTACTAGAAGAACTCGAACGTGGTGAAAAGGGCATCGGAGATGGGACCGTAAGCTATGGGATGGAGGATGGAGATGATATCTTTATGCGCTCGTGGACAGGCACAATAATTGGCCCACACAATGTAAGAGAGATTAGCTTGCAGAACTACAAGAGATTAAGTTTCCTGTGGAGTCTTCAAACTTTGCCAGCTTTTAACCATCATTTCCTATGCAGTCTGTTCATGAAGGGCGCATCTATCAGCTTAAACTATTCTGTGACAAGGACTATCCAGAGAAGCCTCCAAGCGTCCGCTTCCACTCACGTATTAACATGACTTGTGTCAATCATGAAACAGGAGTGGTAATGAAAATCACCACCACACCCCCTCCCCGAAACAAAATCTGAAAAATATACCTGCCTAAAAACACTGGCTCCATCGATGTAGGCATGTAAAGATAATCAAATAACATGTGCTTTTTGTTGCATTGTTTTAACTTCTAAACCGTAAAACTGATGTTTGAGTTGTTCATGTGTAGGTGGAGCCAAAAAAATTTGCAATGTTGGCAAATTGGCAGCGTGAGTATACCATGGAGAACATCTTAGTGCAGTTGAAGAAGGAAATGTCAGCACCCATAACCGGAAGCTAGTCCAGCCCCAGAAGGCACATTCTTCTGATCAGTGGGTCTATAGTGGTTTACGTGTGCTAATTGTGCAGCAGAGTACTTTTAAGACATTGTCCGGGGTGAAAAATATTTATCTGGGCATATGCTGTAATGATTGTTAAATGGGATGCTTACACTGTTTAATTTATCTGTTATCTAATGTTCTTTCTTTCAACAGTCTAAGTGTATGTTTAAGTGTCATACTATATCCTTCAGATGAAATGGTCTGTTGAAGTTATTGCTGCGCAGTTGCATGTGGATTTTAAATCTTGAATGGATTCTTATTTGTTTAGCAACCTATTCTAGAGTCAGACAAAGTAATCTCCATCCACGTTGTAGGAGATGACCATTCATCTGAATATATTCGTTCTCCATGTATCACCTGTGAGCTGTGCTGCTGAATTGATTACGGTGAAGGTGTATATTTCTGAGTTGTATTTATTCTCATAATAGGTGCCTTATTGTTAGCTTCGAGCGAATAATATTAACAGTCTAGATACCAGTTGGAGTATAAGATTTTAGCATGGATAGAGATGAATGGCCAAGGGAGTTCCTTTTTTTTTTTTGGAATTCTTTTGGAAGAACCAGGATGGGATAATGGTAAAAGAAGGATAACAGATCTGGTGGAACTGAAAGTAGTCATATTATTTTAGAAATTGGTGTCAGAAGGTCAAGAAATGGAAAACGAAGACTTAAATAACACAAGCTGACATTGTAAGAACTGATAAACATAACATTGTCAACTTCATATACCGATGATAGCATTGCTCAAGCATTAACATTTATATAAGAACCATGCAGGTACTTCTGTGATGGCCCGACACTTGCAGCAGCTCGTGGAAGGAGAAATGTCCAAGAAACAAACACCCAGGGACTACCGTGTTCAACGAAGTTACAACATCATGACACAACTAAAGAGAAGAACCTACCCGGATTTATAGCAATATGAACATATACTAAGAAATGCTTCAGCAATGAAAGGTGAACATCTGATGAATTGAGAGCCACGTAGCAGTAAACAAGCTCCTCCATCTCCTCCCAGTCCTGCACACCCACATCCTGAATCATCTCGAGTATGGACTCCCTGAAATCAGTGAAGGGATCGACGGAACACTTAACAGCACAGAGGCTCCCTGCGAACACACCGCGAACATCTCCAGGGAGGCTCGCTGAGAACTAATGTTCATAGAGGGACATCTCCTCATATTTCTCTTATTTTTCCTCACATTCCCTTCTTTCTTCATTGCCTCTTTTTACTACAACATCAAATGAATGAAAAAGAAGTTATATGCATCATTGATGGCATGGGTCTCAGTGGTATTTATTCTCAAAAGCCAGTACTTCGAACATGGTGAGGTGTGGTGGTGCTCACTGTGGAGTCATGTGGGTTGTTGTGCCTGAAGAGAAGGTCAGTCAATAGATTCAGAGGTGGGGCCTCAGTGGAGATGGGAAAAAAAGGGGTGGTGATACTTGAGAAAATTAGCCGTTAAGAGCGGCGTGATGCGTTAAGATACCACGTACTCGAGAAAATTAGCCGTTAAGAGCGGCGTGATGCGTTGTCGAGGGCTTTAAGATTCCACGTATTTGAGAAATGAGCAGTTAGTGAAACCAGAGGCTAATTCCACATTTATTTTGTGAGGGGCAACCTTGCAACCAGGCCTGCAAGCTGATCGGGTTGGATTGGGGTGAGGCACATCCGAGATCTAACTTATTTAAAATTGGAATCCAACCACTATTTGGGTTGAACTAGACTGGACCCGGTTTAAAATTAATTTACTAATTTATTGGATTTTGTTTTGATCAAATTGGGTTAATAATAGCGTGGACAAGGACAATACAATGCATGCATGAATTTAATTAATTATATCCGATATATATTACGTTTCAAATTTTGATTGGTAAAAATGTATAAGTGCAATTAACAACATTAATTGGTTACTATTTGAGAAAAAATAAATAGGCTATTAGTAAAAGCAAATTAATTTCTCAAATTCATGGCGGTTGTGAAGAATATAGCGCATCACCTTTAGATCGATTTAGATTTTAGGTTCCATTCCGAGTAGTTACTGTTCTATTCTCATCTCGATTTATATTGGACTGGATTAACCAACTTTTACTTCATTTAGATCTCGGTTTAGATTGGATGGGTTAACCAACTTTTGCTTCCACTCGCAAGTATGCGCAAAACCATGTATCATGCAAGCATGCACACAATATTTTTTTCAATAAATTGGATAATTAAACCATTCATGGATACATAAGTGAGAATCAAACAAAATAAAAAAAATAAATGAAAAAGCTCTGTTATAAAGTCCCATAATATAGTTTCAATATGGTTGGCCATATAAATTCACGAATAACTCCTGCTGCTAGCTCCTAATCTCGATTGGTCCAAAACAAACATTTACATGCAATTATGAGCATGGGCCAATTTAGTACTACTTTACGGGGACCATCTTCCCCATGAGGCCATTCAATGAAACCCCAGTCATCATAAATTCTTCAGCCTTAGGCTACCAAATGGTTTGGGGCCCGGCCTTGGCATTGCCACAGCTTTGTTATAGTGTTGTCCATTTTTTTTTTGGTAAAGGTCACAGTCTTGTCCATTCCCTGCTCGAGAGAAATCGATCACTTGAGTTTCCCAAACACCATTGCTTAGTTACGAATAAAATTCCTGCCTCCCAACTATTATTACTTGTCATCGGCAGTGGTAATACATGTTTAAAATAATGCATAAATCAAAACTATCATTAACTGTTATAATAGTTACAATAACCATTATTTCTTCCAAAAATAGTGTTATGAATTTTTAATATTTAGATATTCTGTCATAACTGCTACTGTAATGATATTATAACTGAAAATAACAGATAGTAACTAACAAAAAAAAAAACGGTATTACCTTTCTCCACACTTTTATTGGTAAAAGAATATTATTTTTAGATTTGTATAATCACTTCTGAAGAGAAATTAGTGAGAAAGATAAATTCTAAAAGAAACTGGTATTTTATCTGGAAGAAGATACAAGTGAAAATAATAGCTGTTGTTTATGCTACAACTATACATGAATAATGTACTCTAATAACCATTATTTCTTCATTCATTATTATATATGTAATGCTAAGGTTCGGTGGTTGAAATAATTATAATGGTTGTAATACCATAATAAGTTAAGAGAAAACTTAAAGTGACATATTTATATTTTTTAATGATGACAACTAGTTTGTTAGTATTTTTCAATTATATTTAAATATGCATAATTGAATCCCACCGTCCACACAAAGTTTAAATAGAGTAAAAGGACTGAGGTTGGGGGCTATCCTTTGCCTTGCGGCTCAAAATTATCAAAATGCTAACAAAACCATAGAAATAAGAGAATATATCATGCATGTCTATGAAATAATGAACGTGCGCCGAAACGAATATAAAATGAGTCCTTGGTCATAACGGTCGCTTAAATGTTACAGTGGAATTTATTGAGGGCAGCGGCGAGCTTTGTTATACGCAAACCCAAAACTTTGAGTTGGTTCCAACCAGATATATATATATATTTTTTTGATACAATAAAAAAAAAGTATGAATAAAATAAAAGTACAGTGTTAACATACGTATCCGTGCAGATGCGTATTTAGTTTCACATCGATTGTTCGCTAAAAAAATATTAGATGTTTGTACAGAATTAAAAGATCTAAATAATATTTTTTGATTGATCTTTTTGGATGAAGTTCTGCATTGTTACAAATAATACCAGAGCTGATCCAATTCATAGCTAATATAAACTAGGAGATATTGTAGCATAGATTTATTGGAATTGATCATGAATCGGTCGTAGTGTTTATGAATGAATATATAAATTTGAATCTTCAGCTTGACAGAGAGATCAGAATTTAAATAAAAAAAATATATAAAAATTTATGTAGATGTGTAGTTAATTTCATATTGATTATTCACTAGAAAGACCTTAAATATTACGTTGTTATAATTAAATATACGTATCATTCTACAAAAAATATCAAAAATTTGTAAAACAGAGACTGCCCTTGATTCCACCAGCTGCAACCTAGTCAGCAAATGTTACCTTCTTGTTGGATATGTACAACTTTAAATGTGAATAAAATACACCTCCAAGTTATCATGTCCTGCAGTAGAGGATTAGAGAGAGAGAGAGAGGCCTGTGCATGTGTGATGTGTGGTAAGCAATGAAATGATGAGGGTCGAATTGGTTCAAAGTAGAATATATTGGTTGGTTATTTCTCTCTATTGCACGTGATCCCTGTCGCCATGGGAGGAGGAGACGTAGCCCTCTCATGAATCCTGAAAAGTTGATGCCATCTGATTATGGAAGGGCCACTCGGTTAAAGTATGGATTTATGTGAGGATTTATGCTTCTGCATAGTTAATTTCGCATCGATTATTCATTAGAAAATTGTTAATGTTAAATATATATATATCATTCCACAAAAAGATACAGGAAATTTGTAAACCAGAGACTGCCCTTAATTCCACCTGCCGCAACCTGATCAGCAAATGTTACCTTCTTGTTGGATATGTATAGCTTTAAATGTGAATAAAAACACCTCCAAGCTATCACGTCCTGCAGCAGAGGATTAGAGAGGGAGAGGCCTGTGCATATGTGATGTGGTAAGCAATGAAATGATGAGGGTTGAATTGGTGCAAAGTAGAATATATTGGTTGGCTATTTCTCTCTATTGCACGTGAGCCCTGTCGCCATGGGAGGAGCTGAAAAGTTGATGCCATCTTATTATGGGAGGGCCACTCGATTAAAGTATGGCCATGGTCCGAAATAATGTTGCTATCTTCTGTTGGATGTATTAGATATCCCGATGAACCGCCCCATAAACCATGGGGTCACCATGTCTAACACGCCTTAGCCGTGAGTGTCCTTGAGTTTGCAAACGATGCCAATCATTCAGTACGACAAACCTGAACCTTGGTTTGTCGATAAATCAATCTCGTGGTCTTGTCTGGATCCCTAATATTAGGCACAGCATTCATAGGCTAGAAGCCTCAGGTGACAACCGAGGCCTTGTCTTACTCCGGGACTACATTACACAATAGTGGACCACCACAAAGATGCTGGTTTTTTTTTTTTTCCTTTATTTTATTTATTAATAAAAGAGGAGAAAATCCTCCCACTTGGTTGAAAAGCTGCTGGGATTATTCTAGTTGATGGATTTATTTAAAAGAAATTGAAAGATTTTTTATAATTTTTTAATTTAAAATTGATTTTTTTTTAAAAAAAATTTGCAAAGTTGACAAATCATAATATCCTTGTGTGAAAGACTTAGCTCTATGGTCGTACCTTTCTACTTGGCAAGCAGAGATTCTGGATGCCGACTCTTGTATAACTAGTATGTAACCCGCGTTACGTTGCAGGCTTTAATACATAAAAATAGAGTAAAAAAAATTTTCGATCTTTGGTCCCTTCAGAATGTTCGTTCGGACTGCATTGATACAAAAAAATTATTAAAAACACGATCATAAAATTTACAAAAAAATGAAAATATGATGACAGAATACCTTGAATATATTTTTTTGCTTGGTGGCATCGATGGCACTCCTTGTATAGAGAATGAAATAGTTTACGTTTCTTTTTTGAAAAAAATTCAAATAATAAAAAATATTACCATCCTGTGCCTAATGTCCTTCATAAGGGAGTAGTTTTTGAAAAAGTTCACATTAAACTTATTTTTAGAAGTTGCAAAAGTAGGCTCATCCGGCATATGAGATGTAGAAGATCCAGCTATAGAACGTTCAGCTAAATTAACTAGTTCGGATTCACTCTCTTGAAAAATATTCATCATCTTGAAAGTATGATTGTTATCATCAAAAATTTACGATCCATACGTACCTTGAAAGACATAGGTAACACTAAGAATCTTTCTAATCACAGTCGAAAGAGTGAATCTATCGAATCTTGCATCCGCCGCAAGATTAAGCACTGGAATACCTATCAATTGTTGTGCCAGTTTACTAAATATAATAAAATTTGCTGTTCCAGTAGTATCTTCAACAATGACAATTAATTTGTACCTAATAAATTTAGATAAGTTAATATTATTTTTATATTAAAATATATATCTATTTAAAGCAAAAATGATAAATGGAAAGATATATTAATAATACCATAGTATTGGAGGCTGATCATTCTTATTACATTGATTGCATCAGAATTCATCACTGTAAGATTTGATAACAATTCTGCAATTATAGCATGTCTTGTAGCACCATCCATAAGAAGTGTCCATGTATTTAAGATTAGCCTTACATATAGATTTGAATCCTAAAAAGATTACCTTAAATTTTGAAAAAAAATATTATAATCTATCAATTAGTTTAAGTCATGCCTGAAAATTTTGTGGATCTAATTTTAATAAATCTTCAATTGTTTTCTATTTGCAATAGCTTCGAACGGAGGATTGACAACAACATTTTGTTTCTGGCCTGCAAATTCGATCAAAAAAACTTGTGCTTGTATCTTATAGGCACACTTATGATTACACTCAAATTATCATGTCTGGTTGCTATATATTTTAAAGTACAATAGTAGTTTGTTCATATTTTGACCTATTTCGATACTTTATTATTTCTTATATTTGCATATCCATGCAAAATCTTGATGCTGAGCATGTGGATAGACATATTTTTCTATAATATAAGTAAATCAATTTTTTTACAATAACGATATTATTTTCATAGTAATAAGTTTCATTAAGAAATAGATATTATCTTTATACATCCTTATGGTAGTGCTAATGAAGATAATGATAACAGGTCCCTCTCTCTCTTTTGCACGAATAATATCTTCATTAATTTTCTCGATATATTTGGCCTATAAAGTGACCGATAAATTTTGCATACTGAAGGATATAGAAATGATCATGAAACGCTACTTTTATATATTTGAATAATCTAAGGATATGCTAATATTTATAAATGACGATATATATATATATATATATATAT
>KE504872.1:60252-72861 GCA_000441515.1 Elaeis oleifera
ATATATATATATATATATGATAACAAAAAAGAAAAATCGGGTCAATATACGTAACCTTAAATTCGCTATCTCTAGATTTCTTTTATAGACCATTTTCTGCTTAACATTGGTCAGCTCGATAGATCCAACAGCGATGATGTGATCTATAATATCTGTAAAATAAAAATAAGAATATATTCTTTATCTTAAATGAAAAAAAATTGTGCATACATGTTAGATAAAGATCATTAAAATTTCTCTCCATCAATTTATCAAAATCAATAAAATTAAATTTCTGGATTGGTATAGAGCCGTTGTCATCATTGACTCACCATATGCTTGTCCATCTATTTATATAAATGATATATTGATGCATGGTAGCTTGAAATTTTTTTTTGTTCGATGCGATATTAAATTTCTCGAAAGTATATATAGTCTCCTAAGCAACCGAATTCTTGAATTGTTCAGCATTTTCTTACGAATCGATGCTTGTATAGTATTTTTTTGTATTTTCATCTCTTGAAAAGGTAAGTATAGAATTTTATTGTAAAAAAATATCCAAAATTGTAATGGCAACTTCATAACCTTTTCATCAATTAAGATACAGTCGACGCTTAGCAGTTGATTATCAACATTAGGATTTATCTAATCTCATATCCTTGTGATTCTAACTTTAATCCTCCAGTTTTGCCTTTGTAATGATAGATCCGATAGCAGACTATATTTCATTTTTTTATTCTACAAAAAAAATATAATATATCAAATGCATTTACACATATAAATATTAAAATAATAACAATATCTAAAAAAATATTGTCTAAAAGTTACCTGAAGGCAAATCCAAAAAGATTTCTTTGTAAACTATATTCTTCGTATAATTTTCAAATCCGGTACACTTATTCTTTATCAAAATTTTAAGTCCATTATGTGATGTAACATGTAAAATGTAGGAATTGGTGTAGTACTTCCAAGCCTTGGGAGGCCATGAGAGAAATCAGGGTGTTGGCTCCAGAAGACTAAGACAAGTGTGGTCCTAAGGCTAGGACAGGAGTGATCTTAGGATTGGAGGTATGTAGCTCTTCATGGACTTGAGGTCCAGATGTTGAAGACTTTGAGGGGCTTGATTGATGCTTCAAAGACTTGGGGACACAAGGTAGAGTAAGGATCAGAGCCAAAGATGAAGACTGCAGGAAAGTAGTTTCAGGATCTTAGTCGACTCAGACTGAGACTGGATCGACTATGTCTCAAAGGAGGAGCCAAACAGAAACAGGTGTTTCAGAATTTTTAGGCCAGCACGTAGGTGACTTGACTCAATTCCAGTTTGAGTCGACTCAGTCAGACTGAGTTTGCTTAGTTTCACAGGCAGAACTATATGAATTTTCTATTTGGATCTAGGTTAGGTTTGATCCTAGGGATCTTAAGATCTAGTTGAGAAATCTTAAGGGGGCTAACTAAGGGTTTGGATTAGGATTAAGTCTAAGGGATGAGAGAGCATACAAGATTTGGGCTTTGGTGAGTGCTTTCATGTATGGGTTAGCCTAGAGAGTTTTTGGGCTCGAGTTGTTTAACCCATTGTAAGTGGTATATATATAGATTTTGTAATACCAAGGATAGAGGAATGAACATAGAGCTTTTTCTCCTAAAACCTTAGCCATCTCTCTCTTTGTCTCACGTCTTTAGTCTCCACCTAGGGTTGCACGCCAAGGAAGAAGGTAGTCTTGCTGCCCCATCTACCATCCAATTAGGCTTTCGCGCTCTTCCTCGTCTCTTCTCCAGTTTTTGGAATTAACACTCAGGTTTCACACAAGACATCGGTCCGTGGCTGGTATCGGAGAGCTACCAAGTTCTTTCAATCGGTATTAGAGCTGGTTGAGCGTGGAGGAGGAAGAAGAGAAGATCAAGGAGTATTCTGCAACAGAGTATCAGTAGCAAGGTTTCAGATCTATGATTTTCTTCAGATTTTGTAAGGAAGGAAGGGACATGAGGGATGCTGTCCACCATCCCTTATCAGGTATTTTTCAGATTTGTCTTTGTGCTGTGTGTGATTTGGATTGATCATGGAAAGCAGCGGGATGAAGATTGGGTTTGATAAATTTGATGAAAAGGAGAGTTTCATCATGTAGAAGGGGAGGGTGGAGGATCTACTGGTACAGATGGGATTGGATTCGACTTTAGAGGATAGGTTAGAGGAGATGACTGACAAGCAGTGGGTGTCTTTAGAGAAAAGGGCATGTGCCATGATTAGGGCTTGTTTGGTGGATGAGGTGTTGTATGGCATATTGAAGGAGAGATCACCCAAGAGTCTGTGGTCGAGGTTGCACATGTTGTATATGAACAAGAACATGCGTAACAAGTTGATACTGAAGAAGCAACTTTACAGCCTTCAGATGCAGGAGAGTGAGGATGTTGCGAGGCATATTCAGTGATTCGACCGGATGAGCATGGACTTGCTCAGCATTGGGGTGGAGCTTGAAGAGGAGGACAAGAGTTTGCTGCTATTGTGTTCGCTACTCGAGAGCTTCGATCTGTTGGTTCGATGCTACTATACGGTAAGAAGATAATTGAAGGAAAGAAACACGTTTCTCGTGGATAACCAATGTTGCATCTAAAAATTTCTATAAATTTAACTGAATAAATATCAAATCTTTATCTGGATTATAGTGGATTGAGGATCAAATCTCCAAAATCTAGATTCAAACCTTCATGTAGGTCTAAATCTGTGATCCTCTACTTCGCGCGCACGACAGGCACTGTAGGAAAGTGGGATGAAGCTTCTGATCGAAGCACCTTCATAGAGCCACCAAAGGAGAGAGAAGAGGTGCTGGTGTGATGCCTCACACCAGCAAGGGGGATGCTCAAGGAGGGCCCATGGCTTGGAGAGGAGGGGCGGCAAGGAGGAGGATGCGCCAAGGGAAGGGCGCCCACTAGCTCTCACGCCTCTCTCTCTTTTCTCTCTTTTCTCACTTTGATTGCTATGCATGTATAGGTAGAGACCCTCTCTATTTATATATGATTCTCATGACTTAATAAGTATAGGACTCCTAATTCAAACAAACATTGAATCAGTTCACAATTTATCAAAGAAGGACTCCAACATGAGATAGGATTGGTGCCACATATAGCGCCCACTTTGCACCCACGTCCACACCTAGTGGGATGGCACACAACCAGCACCATACCGGATGCTGGTCAGCCAAGGAGTGAGAGAGTCTCAGTAGCAATAGAACTCCAAGAATCTCATCCAAAAAGGATCCAATTCGAAGCTGATTTGAAATAATTTGAAAGGCTGTCAATCCTAAACTGTTTAGGACTTTAGAACCAAGTCTAATTTGAAATTTTGAATCCAATTAAGTCTAATTAATCAGATCTAATATAAATTAATTAATATTTTAATCCAATCTCTTATAGGCTCTTTGGATCATAGATCAAAATTATTCATCCTCGAGATTGAATCTGAACCTCATATGTAGTGCTAGCTAGACATAGTGAACTCTTTAATCTCGTTTGACCCATAACTTAATTCTTAATCAAATTAGTCTATATATTCAATCAAGTCAAGTACTTTCAAATTGGATATACAAATATAGGTCAATATTTTTCTATGTCGTCTGACTTGTGTGCGTGACTCCATAGGTTCGAACACTAAATCGATAGCATAAAATCGATTCCTGTACTAATCGAAGGTACCATCTAGTAATGATTTCCAACATCCAGATAGGTCAAATAATCATAAAAAAATATTTCAGAATCTATGCATATGGTTACCGCATCTTCATCCCTTTGACCCTGAATGCTCTAGAATGATCTAGATTTAACTGTCAACCCAGAGTGTTCCATTCATATTGTATTTCAACCTTTCAAATCCATCTCATAGATTATCCTAGCCAAAGCTTTACTAAATTAAAATACTGCGATACATCAACTCCTATAATCTGAAGGGGTCAATCTCATTTTGATCCACACACAGACTTCGCAAGTACTTGACGGTACCAAAGCACAGTGAGTTGCTTGCAAGTCACTATAGTGATCTTAGGTCTGAGGGACATTTAGGCTTATATGCTTCACGAGCAGCTCTTGACAGCAGAACGCTCAGCAGTTGAGTCACCTATTCAGTGATGATGTACTCCTACATCTCACCTGTATGCCATACTAGTGTCACCATACTCTTTGGTTAAGAGGATAACCAACCCATATGGTACACAATGATCTCCACTCGATAAACGTCATCATCCTGTAATGATGTATCATTTAGTCGCGAACATATTTAAGAACTATATGATAAATCCTCTCTTTATCGATTACTAACATAGTTCTAAAGACTTCATCACAATACAATAGTTCTATAAAGAAGATGTAACTTTATGATGAATAATGCTAAAATAATTTTATTATCAATGAATAATTCATATACAAATAAAATTCAATTGTCACATGATTGATTTTAGGATATAATTTTCAACAACTCTCACTTGGACTAAAGTCAATCAGAACAGTATCTTATATCCATCTTCCATTTGAAGTCATCGAACTCTTTGATCCCGAGAGCTTTAGTGAAGGGGTCAGCTAAGTTCTCCTTTCTGTCGATCTTCTGAAGTTCGACGTCATCACGATCCACGATCTCTCATACCAGATGATAACGGTGCAGAATATGCTTGGTGCACTACTGTAACTTTGGTTCTTTACCTGAGTTATGGTACCAGAGCTATCACAGTACAGCAGGACAGGACCATCAATAGAAGGTGTAACTCCTAGCTTAGTGATGAATTTTTTCAACCACACCGCTTTCTTTGCAGCATTCGATGCAGTAATGAATTTCGCTTCGCAAACTAAATCGGCCATAGTGTGTTGCTTGAAACTCTTCCAGCAAACAGCTCCTCCATTCAAGATAAATATGTAACCTGACATGCTTCTGCTGTCAATACAATCTGACTGAAAATTGAAATTAATATATCTCACAAGTTTCAGATCAGTATCTCCATAGATTAGCTATTGGTCTTTAGTATTTTTCAAATACTTATGGGTTGTCTTCACAACCTTCTAATAGTTTTTCTCGGATCAGATTGGTACCTACTCATTACCTCTAGTGAATAGGCCACATCCGATCTCGTACACATCATGGCATATATGATAGTTCTCATAGCCGAAGCATATGGTATTTTACTCATACGCTCTCTCTCTTGAGAAATTATCGGACAATCCTTCTTGGAGAGAGTAATTCCATGGCCTATCAGAAGATAGTCTTTCTTAAAATTTTGTATGTTGAATCGCTTCAACATGGTATCAATATACGTAGATTGGGTCAGTCCAAGCAACTTTCTAGATCTATCCTTATAGATCTTCATCCCTAGGATGTAGGATGCTTCTCCCAAGTCTTTCATGGAGAACTATGATGATAACTATAGCTTCACACTCTACAAAATCGGGACGTCATTTCTATTTAACAGTATGTCATCCATATATAGTATAAGAAAGATGATTACAGAATCGATAGTCTGCTTGTATATGTAAGGCTCTTCTCTATTCCTAATGAAATCATACATTTTGATCATCTTATCAAATACATGTTCCAACTCCTAGACATCTGCTTAAGTCCATAAATGGATCTATTCAGCTTACACATCTTAGATTCATCTGTGGATGTGAACCTTTCAGGCTGTATCATATACACCTCTTCTTTCAGCTCTTCGTTAAGGAAAGCGATTTTGATATTCATTTGTCAGATCTCATAATCGAAGTGTGCAGCGATAGCAAGCATAATTCAGATAGACTTGAGCATTGCCACAAGAGAGAATGTCTCATCATAGTCAATACCATAATGTTGACGGTAATTCTTGACAACTAAACGGACTTTATAGATCTCTACCTTTCCGTCTGCTCCTCTTTTCCTCTTGAAAATTCACTTACACCCTATGGGTTTTATCCCTTCAGACGGATCAACTAGTGTCCATACACTATTGATCTCTATAGACTCCAACTCGGACTTTATGGCCTCAAGCCACTTTTGAGAGTCAGACCTTTGCATGGCTTCCATATAGGTAATCGGGTCCTTATCATTCTCATCAAGTTTGATGGGATCTCTGTTTCGGATCAAGAATCGTAGTATCTATCTGACTGATGCGGTACTCTATCAGATCTCCTCAATGGTGCCTCTACTAGCTCCAGATTCGATTCTTCAATCAATTTAATTCTGTATGTGTCGGTCCTCTACCTCTTGAACTTTATCAAGTTCAATTTTACAGACATTAGCTCCTTCCCTAAGGAACTCTTTTCTCAAAAAAACTATCCTGCTGCTGATAAATACCTCTTACTTTGTAGTGAGATAGAAGTAGTATCCTTTAGTTTCTTTCAGGTACACTATGAACAAGCATTTATCGGACTTAGATCCAAGCTTATCTGTCTTTAAACGTTTGACATAAGCTGGACATCCTCAGATACTAAGGTGTGAGAGAACTGGCTTATGCCCAGTCCATATCTCATACGAAGTTTATCGACAGACTTGTTTGGTACTTTATTCAAAATATAGCACGCAGTTTTTAGAGCATATCTTCAGAAGAAGATTGACAAACTCACAAAGCCCATCATAGATCGGACCATGTCTAACAAGATTCGATTCCTCCTTTCAGACACCTCGTTATGTTGTGGTGCTTCAGGAGGGGTCCACTATGAGAGAATCTTATTCTCTTCTAGATATGTCAAGAAGTTACTGGTGAGATATTCACCTCCTCGGTCTGATCGAAGGGTCTTAATACTCTTTCCAGTCTATTTCTCTACTTCAGTATGGAATCATTTAACATTTCAAATGATTCTGATTTATGCTTCATAAAATAGACATACCCATACCTTGATAAGTCATCTATAAATGTAATGAAGTAGTAGTATCCTCCTCTAGCACTTATGTTTATAGATCTGCATACATCAGTATATATTAGACCTAGAAAATCGTTGGCTCTTTCATTTTTTCTCTTAAAAGGTGACTGAGTTATCTTATCAAGTAGACAGGACTCACAGGTTGGTAATGATTGACAATCATCTATATCAAGAATACGTTCTTTGATTAATCTGTCGATCCTATTCTTGTTCACATAACCAAGCTTACAATGTCAAAGGTAGGATTCACTAACATTATCTATTTTGGAATGTTTACTGGATGTGTACATTACACCAACAGGTCGTGACATTATGTATATGTCATATCTTAATTGTCCATGCATAATTACAATATCATTCATAATGATATCACAAAAATTATCCTTTATTATAACTTAAATCAAATTTGGCCAAAAGCCTACAGGGATGATATTCATCAGAAAGGAAGGACAATAATGACAATCATCTAATATGACACTATTAGACTCGAAGATAAGCTGCAAAATTTTCAAGGTCAGAATTGAAACAAGACTTCCATCTTCAACGTTCAGGAATCGCTCATCCTCTCGAAACTTTCTACTTACCTACAGTCTCTGTAATGAATTGCATATATTAATCAGACTTTCGATATCCAATATCCAAATAGTAGTATCACAAACAGAAAAATTACAACGAGTTATCATATAAGTACCTTGTGAAGCAATCGTTTGCTTCTTTCTCTTATTTTTTGATCTGTTTGGATCAAGGATGACTATGTAAGCAGAATAATTCTTTTCCAATAATCCAGCTTCTTATAAAAAAATATTCTGTCTGGCTCTTGTCTACTTTCAACATTTTGCTCTACTTAGGATCGACGGTATGGGATTTCTGCATCTTCTTCTTCTTTCCTCTCCTAAAGGATCGATGACCTACAGATGAACCTCCCACAATATGCACCGGCTCCTTCTGGGGCTGATGGTTCTTCTCAAAAGTCTGTAGCAACCCTAACAAACCATGATAGTTCACTGCAGGCTTCGTCATTCTGTAATGACTGAGAAAGATAGATAGAATTCAATAGCAAGTTGATGATAGCATCCTTGCCTAACTGTTCATACAACGGAAAGTCAAGTTTGCTCAGGCATTCAATCTGCTCAATCATGTACAGTACATGATCGGTGACGGAAGCTCCCTCTCGCATACGGACATTAAACACTGTGCAGGAGATTTTATGTTTCTCCACATCCTCAGGAGTGTCGAAGGACTCATTCAATATTTGAATGATCTACTTTACCTGTGCATCTTCAAACTTACGGCTAAGTTCATCGTTCATAGCTGTTCTCATCACATAACGCACAATCGTTCGGTCATTGGGCCACTTCATGTAAGTATCTCTTATGGCACGAGGAGCGTTGGCGGTAGTTCTTCAGGTACCTCATCCATAAGGATGTACAGAATCCTCTCGTGCTCGAAAATGATCTTCAACTTTCGATACCAGCTATCGAAGTTAGGACTGATGAACTTGTCGCTATCCAACAATGTACGGAGGAATAGTATGTTGGCTATAGCTGAAAGAAAAATAAAATCTATTAGTATATGAATTATTTTTAATCCCAAAGATATGAATTTTAGTCTAAATGTTCTCCCATTATTTTATACGAAGTGGTAGCTTCTACTTCCAACTTGAGAAATTACATTAATTTCTTAGTAGGTACTAGAATCCACACAGACTGCATTCGGACTCGAGTGTGGCTCGGCCAATCCTAGTGCATCCATGGATAGGTTCATAACCAATTATTTTTCAAACAACTTTTGGTAATTAGATTTTGCTCCAGACATCCCTTTAGCAAGCATGTGGCACCTCCATTGAAAATCCTAATTAGGTTCGATCATTAACATGACAACACCAAGTACATCCAACAAATAGATCTCCAGGCTCGAGTGTGGCTCAATCAACTTGAGCATTGATCTGAAGATATAACAAGATGGTCATATGATGAATAATAATTCCAATGTCTAATAGACACTAGGCGTATGGCGCCTTCAATGCCTATTTAAAATATTAGACTCATTATCATGCACCTTAATGGGAGGCTATGAACAAGTTATCTCCATAATTATATCATTTTATAGATGAAATAATTTAGAAGATTTGATTTCATTGACCTGAGAATAAGAAAGAAGTTGACCTACAAGCTGTAAATCCTCCCACTGACTTCACCAAGTCATGTAAAGGATTAGACACAAGCTGGTCTAAAGACACCTAAATCGTCATACTGATTAACCTTGATGGCATGGGTCAGATCGAATTGACTAGTAATCTAATCAAAATATAATCTACTATATTGGTCAAGTAAGTGAGATCAGTGGGAGGGATGTGCCATTAACTCGTCGTAGATGCATCTAGGTGAGTAGCTCCCAATTAAAAACTACTTGATTGAATCTGTCAAACTTATCTTAGACACTAACTAGTTAATTAGTTTCGATTTGATCCATTAAAAGATTCGGACTCAACCATGGAGCCATGATCATGGTCCATTTATTAGAGTCAAAAATATGGACTTGATCAAACTTCAACTATTGAGGTTGATCTAGAAAATTCTAACCTAATCTAATTCAACTCTTGATTAGATTTAATCAATTTCTCTACTTGGTCCATATATATTTCTAACTCTAGGTCTAACCCATTAGAAGGATCTGATTCATACTAACCTATTGTCCATCGATTTATGTGGTGTTTTAATGATCTTCAATTTTCAAATCTAGATTATTCAAACTTAATTCAAAATTGAATATGTGAAACGTGTGTTTCAGTCTGTAGAACTATTCTACCAGGATTTCAAGTGAAGCATACCATATGTTTCAACTCATAAAAATAAATTTCATAATATGTTTCACAATTAAACATACATAGGTATGATCTAAACTTCATTCATACATCATATGCATCATGACAATCTTTAGATCCATACAGATTACATCTAATGTAACATATTATTCAGATTCTAAAATAATTTTATATCTAAATTTATCTTTTATAATGAATCATAAATTATTTTAGATCTAATCTAAATATATTTATGATCAAAATAATTCATAAGAATCTGTTTATTTTTTTCTTCATGAATCGGATCACAATGATACCCTTACACGTCATAAGAGAACCCGTCGAATGGGCAAAAAAGGGAGATTAATCTCTTCGATCTCTTATGATCGGATGGTCTGATGATTTCATCAATCCGAGTACTGGACTACTAAGATCTGAAATCTAATTTCATATATAATCACATCAATATATAATTTAATAAATAATTTATATCACGAACATGTCCTTAATCTTATCAATCATGTTCTTCATTTAATCTAATTAGATTTGATACATCATATACATCATATCAAATCTGAAATATATCTTATACTGATTATAAAATATTAATTTTAGATCTGATATCATATAGAAAATTAATTAGATACAATATGAACACATAAGGATTAAATTTTGATTAAATCTATTTTAGTGTAGTACTGAATTTCGTTAGAATTCAGATCTAAAAATCTATCAAAATAAATTTAATTAAAATTTAAAATAAATTCTACTTCATAACCAAATAATAATATTAAAATTTTATTAAATAATTTAAATAATTTTAAATCAGATTGTTATTCTAATAAAATTCAGCAACAATAAAATTCTGTTATAACAAACTTATAACAATCTTAATCAACCATTGATTAGGTTCATCTAATCCAATAAAATCAGATAAAAATTTATTAAATAGATTTAAATCATATTTTATATTTAATATAAATTTAATTATATATAATATATAAATAATTTAAAAAAATTAGTCATGCATCCATGTATTAAAATCTTGCTCTGATATCAATTGAAGAAAAAAATCTGTTTCTCGTAGATAACCAGGATTGCATCTAAAATTTTTTTATAAATCTAACAGAATAAAGATCAAATCTTTCCCTATATTGCAGTGGATTGGGGATCAAATCTCTAAAATCTAAATTCAAGCCTTCACGTAGGCTTGGATCTGCAGGCTCTTTACTTCGTACGTACGTCAGGCACCGCAGGAAGTGGGATGAAACTTCTGATCGAAGTACCTTCGTAAGGCCACCAAAGAAAGGAGGAGAGGTGCTCGTGTGATGTCTCACACCAGCATGGCGATGCCGAAGGAGGGCCCATGGCTTGGAGAGGAGGGGCGGCAAGGAGGAGGACATGCCAAGGGAAGGGCGCCCACTAGCTCTCATGCCTCTCTCTCTCTTTCTCTCTTTTCTCACTTTGATTGCTATATATCCATAGGTAGAGATCCTCTCTATTTATAGATGATTCTCATGACCCAATAAGAATAGGACTCTTAATTTAAATAAATTTTGAATCAATCCACAACTTATTAAAGAAGGACTCCTATATGAAATAGGATTGGCGCCACATATGGCGCCCACTTTGCACCCATGCCCACACCCATGTGGGACGGCCCACAACCAACACTATACCAGATGCTGGTCGATCAAGGAGTGAGAGAGTCTTAGTGAAAATAGGACTCCAAGAATTTAATCCAAAAAGGATCTAATTTGAATCCAATTCGAAGCTGATTCAAAATAATTTTAAAGACTGTCAATCCTAAACTATTTAAGATTTTAGAACCAAGTCTAACTTAAAATTTTGAACTCAATTATGTTTAATTAATTTAAATTTAATCTAAAATTAATTAGTACTTTAATCCAATCTCTTATAGCTCCTTGGATCATAGATCAAAAATTATTCATCCCCAAGATTGAACCTGAACCTCATGTAAAGTGCTGTTAGACATAGTCAACTCTTCAATCTCGTTTGACCCATAATTTAATTTCAATCAAATTAGTTTATATATTCAATTAAGTCAAGTACTTTTAAATTAGATATATAAACATAGATCAATACTTTCCTACGTCGCCTGACTTGTGTGCGTTATTCTATAAGTTCAAACACTAAGTCGATAGCACAGAAATCGATTTCTGCGCCAATCAAAGATACCATCTAGCAATGATTTCTGACATCCAGATAGGTTGAATAATCATGAAGAAATATTTTAGAATCTATGTATATGGTTACTGCATAATTCATCATTTTGACCCTGAATGCTCAAGGATGATCTAGTTTTAACTGTCAACCCAGAGTTTTTCATCCGCATTGTATTTCAACCTTTCAAATCCATCTCATGGATTATCCTGATCAAGGCTTTACTAATTAAAATACAGTGACATCAGCTCTTATAATCCAGAGGGGTCAATCCAATCTTGATTCACATACAGACTTCGTAAGTACTTGATTGTACCCAGTAGCCTTTCATTATTGCATTAAAAATTTAGATAGTCCGATACCAAAGTACAATGAGTTGCTTGCAAGTCACTATGGTGATTTCAGATCTAAGAGACACTTATGTCCATACGCTTCACAAGCAGCTCTTGACGGCAGAACGCTCAGCTGTTGAGTCACTTATTCAGTGATGATGTACTCTTATATCTCACCTGTAAGCCATACTAGTGTCACCACACTCCTTGATTAAGAGGATAGCCAACCCATATAGTACATAACGACCTCCACTCGATAAATATCATCATCCTATAATGATGTATCATTTGGTTGCGAACATATTTAAGAACTATAAATTCTCTCTTTATCGATTACTAACATAGTTCTAAGGACTTCATCACAACTCAAGAGTTCTATAAGGAAGATGTAACTTTGTGATAAATGATGTCAAAATAATTTTTATTTATTAATGAATAATTCAT
>KE504872.1:72881-91776 GCA_000441515.1 Elaeis oleifera
ATAGTTCTAAGGACTTCATCACAACTCAAGAGTTCTATAAGGAAGATGTAACTTTGTGATAAATGATGTCAAATAATTTTATTATTAATGAATAATTCATATACAAAGTGAAACTCAATCGTCATATGATTGGATTTAGGACATAATTCCCAACAATGCTGGTGTACGAGGAGATTGTGTCAGTGCTCAGATCCGATGAGCAGCGAGAATGAAAGACGAAGAGGGAGATTTTTCAGGAGGATCTTGTTATTTTAGAGAGGCCCAGAAGTTAGAAGAAAAAGAGCAAGCAGGTGGGGTGGAGACGGTTCCGAAAGGGCAGCAAGAAAGCTAGGTGCTTCAAGTGTAATGAAGTATGGCACTTTAAGCAGAACTATCCGAAAGAAGTGCAAGGGAGGAGAAAGAAAAGGCTTGGGTTTCCTAGGTTCAATTGCTAAATCAAAAAGTCAGATGTGCTTTTATTGATTTTGGAGGAGCCCGCAGGATGTGGAGGGTCCGAAACGGCTTCGGAAGGATCCACGAAGTGTAGAGGGTCCGAAGAGATAGCGATGGTGATCGAGTTGCAGTGCCAGGCCTAGCAAAACAGCATCGAGAGGCTAACCTCAGGTACAAAATTATCTTTTGCAGTATCAGACGGACTTTAGATTCAGGTGGAGTATCGGACAAAGATGGCTTCAGAGGTAGAGGAAGATTTGGCATGAGTTTAGAGCAGAAGGGTGCAAGGGGAAGAGCGACATCCCAGCACCAGCATCAAGGCTGCATAGAGCCAGGTGGAGCAGAGTGTGTAGATGGAGAGGCATGGCTTCGAGGAGATCGTGTCAGGTGGAGCATCAGTTGCAGCGAGTGCTGGCATAGGAACACTATAGTCTTCCCAAAAAAGTCCAGGGCAACAAGTGATGCTGCTGTCAAGCAGACGGGAGCCTACAACAAGTTTCAGGGTGGTGCTAAGAACAAGCAAAGGCCTTCAACTATGGAGGTGGTCATCCCAAAGGTCTCCAAAGGAGCTTAGAAGTTGAAGAAGGTTGGCGGTGGTAAGGATGTTTGCCCAAGGGTTGTCAGGGTTTGCAGTGATAGTGGGATCATACAAGAGGATATTGTCAGATGTGTCAAGGCTTGGGGGCATCAAGATGGAGATTGTAAGAGTGGGTGTGATGCTCCAAGCCTTAAAGACCATGAAAGGAGTCAGAGTGTTGGCTTCAGAAGACTAGGACAAGTATGATCCTAGGGCTAGGACAGGAGTGATCCTAGAGGTGGAAGCATATAGCTCTCCATGAGCTTGAGGTCAAATGTTGAGGACTTTGAGGGGCTTGGTTGGTGCTCTGGAGACTTGTGGACATAAGATAGAGTAAGAAATGATAGCCAAGGATGAAGACTGCAGGGAAGAAATAGTTTCAGGATCTTAGTCGACTCAGATTGAGACTGGATTGACTATGTCTCAGAAGAGAAGGCAAACAGAACCAGACATTTCAAAATTTTCAAGCTGGTACATAAGTGAGTTGACTCAGTTTCAGTTTGAGTCAACTCAGTCTGAGACTGAGTCTGCTCAGTTTCACGGACAAAACTGCATGAATTTCTATTTGGGTCTAGACTTAGGTTTGATCCTATGGATCTTAAGGCCTGATTTGAGAGGTCTTAAGAGGGCTAACTAAGAGTTTGGATTAAGATTAAGTCCAAGGGATGAGAGCATGCAAGACTTGGGCTTGAGTGAGTACTTTATGTATGGATTAGCCTAAAAATTTTTGGGCTCGGGTTGTTTAACCCATTATAATTGGTATATATATAAGTCTTGTAATATCAAGGATAGAGGAATGAACATAAAGCTTTTCTCTCGAAACCCTAGCCATCTCTCTCTCTCTCTCATGTCCCTAGTCTGCACCTAGAGTTGCATGCCAAGGAAGAAGGTAGTCTTGCTGCCCCTATCCGCCATCTAATCAAGCTTCTGTGCTCTTCCTTGTCTCTTTTCAATTTTCTGGATTAACACCCAGATTCTACGTAAGACATCGATCTGCGGCTGATATCGCAGAGGTACCAAGTTCTTTCATGAAAGTGCAACATATAGTTGACCATGGCTAAATATCAGACTGGACAAGTATAATCTAACTTTATTCAATGTTTGACATTGACTTTTATTAATTGTCATGGCATAACATAATCTTACTGAAAATTATCTTCTTTTGAAAATAAATGGCCATTTCGACTCTTTAACTTGCATTATAATATGAGAAATATATACTTTCATGCCGATGTGACTCCTTGTAATGTCTTCTACCTTAATAATTTTTTTATTAGATTAGTTGTTATTAATCTTGTACCATTACAGAGGCCTGTACTTTGGTTGATATTTTGCAACAACATTATCGGAGCACCTTTTTTAGTTTTAACTGATAATGCAGAACACAATTAAACTTTAAAAATTTAAAAATTCAACTGAATAAAGAACATCTTCTGCTGCAGCATCTACCGATATTTTATATATTGTATCAGAGCTTAAGTATATCTTCTGTTCACTCGAAACCAAAGAAAGCAAATAAGCATTTATTTCATCAACCATCTCATTTGTAGGTGTAATAATAGCCATTCTTTTAGATACACTGCATCACAAAAATTCTCTTCAAAATTAGAATAAATTTTTAAACTGATATTCTAGATATGATCTTTATCTATTTTATAAGCAAATTATCTGGAATCTTGATCCATGTTGATTCTTCCTTATCTTGTTCCAGCTTGATGGCAGGTACTTTTCTATCTCCAACTTTCAAAATTCATTTACTGAAATTAGTCAATCTTTTTTGGAATCTTCATTAATACTGTCATTCAATAACCTCATATTTACTATCAAATAAAATTTATAGCTATTCCATAAATATGATCGATTTATCAATGCATCAACTATTTCTGCTCTATTTCTACTGACAATAACCAATAAAATTTGTCTGAAATCTACTCCAAGAAGTATAATTTTTCATTGAATGATCTATTCTATTCATTTGAATCATTATTCTGAAGAATATTTGTTAATGATCTATTAAGTGCTTCGAAATAATTTCTATGATTTATTGGAGCTTCATCACAAATTATCAAACTTGTGGATTCAATCAATTTAGCAAGCTGAGTACTTTTTTGATTTTACATATAGAACATTCATTAATTCAATCGATATTTTAAATCTTGAATGTGTAGTTCGTCCACCAGGTAACAAAAGTGGTGCTATTCCAGAGGAAGCTACGGTCAGCATAATTTTCTCTTTGATCTAATTTTTGAAATGATTGTTTGTCAAAAAAATTTTTACCTATATCTCCATGACCATATACAAAAAAATTTTACCTTATTTTTATTGACAGCATCCAATATAGATTCATATATTTCTTTTGTTTTGATTCAATTTCTTAAATAATGATGAATGTTCTTTTTGCAATTCATATATGCCAAAATCCAATTCTTTCTTAGCAATCAATTGCTCAGTTCTTCAGTGACAACTCTATCTGGCATCGAAAGATTATAATTTGAAAGGAAACAGATATTTTTATTAAATATTTTTTTAATTCAAATAAAACATAGTTTTTCAACTATGATTCTGGAATTTGAAGATTTGGAAGCTCTAATATATTCTTAACTTAGAAATGATATCATCAAAAAAAATTTTCAGTGCATTTTTAATAAATTCTTCGACCCAATTATTTCATAATAAACAATCAAGATAACAAACAGCTGTCTTAATTCAGATGATGTTGCCTAGTAAGAAGCTTCATCCAATACTTCGTGCCATTTCTTATCATCTCCCAATAAACTAAGTGCATTACATGCAGATTGAAAAATTTGATGGACAATAGAATTTATAGTTTAATTTCATCATAATTTTTAGATCTTTTTCTACATTTATAAGCATTCTTAAATAATATAATTCACCTGAACTTAGATGAATATAAACTATTCTATCGATTCGATTTTTCAATTTTCTTGTTGTCCAGATTTTGTCTCTTGAATTCCAAACCCATTTTGTAGAAAATTTAGCATCAATTAAATGTCGAGCATCATCATATACTTCATTGATTTTTATCCATTTTGTAAATATTGTCTAATGTGCATTTTCTCTTTTAAGAATAGACATCAAACTTTGATTGTAATGACAAGTTATTCTATTCATATACAGAAGATGCACAACCAATCGTTCAACAGTTAGTTTCCTAAAGTAAATATCAAATAAGAATAATCTCCATATAGCTTCATATGCTGATTGATATCTACAGTCCAGATATATTTTAATCTCATCAACCTGATCATATTGCTGCTCTCCACCATTGTTGTTAATGATTGTATTTTTTATCACAATAGCTCTTATTCTATCTGCACCTTTATTGACATACTTGAATAGATATTTGATCAATTTTGACTTATTATACCATTCAATGTTTAAATGTGCCTGATAACGAATGATCAAACTCAAATTATATGGAACGACAAATCTATTATCAAGTTTTATCCCATTTTTGATGGTATATCGCCCATCATTCCTTCTTCTATAAATAGTAAATCTATTTTATCAATCATTGTTTGATCTTAAATTTTTTTAAAAAAAGTTTCAAATAATATCTCTTATTCATACATGGTGATCCAGGATTATCTGCACCACATGGACCATGCATCATAAATTTTGCGACATGATTATATGTTATACGATCAACCAATATGTCAGGTAATTTTGCACTAATGATAGAATTGATATCTTCTATTGTTGAAAATTTATATTTCGATTTGAGCCAAAGTAGAATATGGACATGCGGTAGACCTCTTTTTGAAACTCTATTATATAAAAATATTAAGAAATGCATGAGCTAAAATATTATTCAAAATTATATAAATTACTATGTAGATAAACAATTCATGCTAGAAAATAGTATTTACCCGCAGCTATTTTTCCAAAATGGTGCCTCTTTGTTAAATCTGACATTAATTCTTCATTTATTTTAAAAATTTGACTAATAATATCAGATCTATCTTTGGGCCTTTATCCAGAAATTTGGTTTAAAACATCTTGCATCTCGAGCTATTAGGTATTGCAGGTGAATGTAATGAATAAATCGAGATATCCATACCACCTACAAATTGTGATTGCATCTTTATAGTTCTAAATCATATACCTTGGACTATCAATAAAACTTGATGGTAATATGATTTTTTTTTCGATTGCATTTCCATCAACATCACCACGGACTACTGCATCTCTAATTTCTTAATAAATTTTTGATCGTAATTTTTTCTGATTTCTTTTGATATAATCCAATCTCTCTTCTTCAATACATGACAAGGCATCAACTATATATTGTTGGAATAGTCTTCCTCCCTTTATCAATATTTTCTTTGTTAACTCTCTGTTGTATCTTATATGCATAAAATTCTCTCATAGTAACATACTGTCTAATGATAAATACTTATTTGAAGAGCTTCTATATTTAATATCAATCTTGAAATCATCTTCACCATATGGAATAAAATTGGATACTGCATAGTCATGAAACTAGAATGTAAATCACTTATATATTTTAAACCTTCTATTTTATGCTCAATAATAATATCACCCTGATGATCAAACTGGCCTAAATCGCCAATAATTAAATTAGCTATTTGAAACATGAAAGAGGAAAATATTATAAGCTATCTCCATAACGTTTTTCAATAATTTCAATTGCACTGATGCAAACTCCGATTGCTCAAAATGATCTCTTGCCAGTTTGAAAGCTTTGACAATTTCATTTTCATCGTCGAATATTTTATCAGTCCTTCAACAATATCTCGATCTATATCAATTTCATCATTATTGAATTCCATGTCTTCATCCTATTATCCACCTCATTTGTGATATTGTACATATACAATTGTGCAAATTTAGTTTTTGCCCATCAACCGAAGGAGCGAATCCATTTTATGATGATTCTGATCATTGATATGAAATATAGATGGTCTTGATCTTTTGTTAACTACACTATCGATCTTGACCCCTATTAATGTAAATGCAAATATTGAGTTGTATGCTCTTATATGTTCTCAAAATTTTGAAGACCTTTTTCCTCCATTATGATCTAACAAAGTATCCAAGAAGGTTGGGGCTTCTTTCAAGAGAGGCAAAGAAATTTTTCTGCACGGCAACATAAAGCAAAAACAGGTCTAGATGTATTTCTTGATTTCTGCATACGTTCTTTATACAAAAATAATACTTCACAAAATTGATGCTCATGCTCAAATGATCCCAGATATAATGGCTCTATAAAGTTTTCTAACAAAAAAAAAAGCAAAAGAAAGTTTTTATTTACTAATTTTATATTAAATTTTTCCTGATATAATAGTATGATAAAAAGTACTTACTTTATCTTCTAAATGATGACGCATTTGCATTTTTCTTATTAGATATTAATCCATTATTAGTTGAAAGCAGAGAAAAAAAATTTAATGGAAATCTTATATTATAAATGTAATCGATAAATTATGTAATGATAAAAAGAGAGGAATTGCACCTTCAACCATAACTGATTTCGAATCATTTTTAGAATCGAAATCATTTACATTAGTTTCCATTTCTTCATCCCGAATAATATCTGCTTGAGAAAAATTATGGATAGCAATGTCCATACCTGTACTTTGGAAATCATTGAACAATCCATCTTTATTAGAATTTTCAATGCTTTTGTATCCCACAGTTTCTAGATTTCCCTCACTGTTTGCTGTAGAATGACAGTGTATATGAAAAATTATTTATTTGCAGTATTTGTGCCGAATGATCACTATTTCTCAATAGATTTTTATCACCTTGTTGATTTTTAATGCTCATTCTCCTCTTCCTATTTTGCCTATACATGTGCTCCTAATTCATACTATTTTTTTTGACAAAAAGTCATAATTGGAAGAAACATATATAACCACGATCAAATTTAATTTAAAAAAAGTATGTATCATAGAAGTTCTATAACTAACCAATATTAATATGCTATAAACAATAATGCTAAAAATAAAATATATGATAAATACCTTAGCTGATGAATGCATCATAAAATTTAAGATGAAATTTTTTAATTGCCTACAAAATTTGATATTAATCCAATTAGCAAAATCTATTAATAACCATTTTGTTTGAATAAGTTATATTAAATATCTTTTAATGAATATTTATCTTAAATTCAAGATATTGACCATATAAATCATTGATATTAAAATTATAGAACTAAAACACCATAATAGCCTAAAATAATATGGACAATCTAAATGCATCGTTGATGTATTCCACATTTGCATTTTGAAAACAAAGGTAGATCACAACATTTTCTTACACAAGAAAAGATACAGAACAATCCCAGGACAAAAAAAAAAAATCATTTTTTGGGCAACAAAACAACACAAAATAGCCTAAAGCACCATTGCCCTTCCCCAAGCATCCAACAACCAATGCAAGAAAAAAAACATAAACTAAATCTATCTACACTTTGTTCTCCCCAATAGATGATTCTGCATCCGAACGAAATATCTTCCGATAATTTTTGACTTCCTTCTTCACCTTAGCATAGTCATCCAACAATCATTTATACCTATCAATTGATAACTTGTGCTCCTACTATAATTGCCTGTGCTCGTACTCAAGATCTTCATATCCATTATTATTCCTTTCGTACATATATTTGTAATGGTCCTTATCATCAAATTAAAGTCCCCAACTTCAAAATTGAACCTTCCTTTAATCGGCCAATTGCAAATCTAGCAAATGATTCTTCTGTCTTGTTCCGATCATTATATGTATAATCCCAAGTTTTCAGGCATTTAGGTAATCCATTTTTCTGTTCCAATACAATCTCTACATGCGATGCCAAAAAACCATCATCTCAAATGCTCATGCCATAAATCGGCTTAGGGAGTCCTAATTTATCAGTTATTTCTTCCAACATATTTTTTCACAAAATTTTGATTAATTCCATTTCTACAATCAAATAAATTATAAGATCAGATAATTTTTTCAAAAAAAAAAGGTAAGCATACTGAAAGTATTGATTCAAGAGATAAGTAGGAACTCTTTCTTTCGTAAATCAAATTTGTTCTTAAATAATATCAATTCTATATCATGAAAAAGCATATAATTCTTGGAATAAATAATAAATAAATTCACCATCTCAAAAATCTTGATGTTTTAACAAAAAAAACATATAAACAATGCTACTCCTTTTTTTTTGGGTACGATAAAATAAATTTTATACATTTTCCATAATATTTACATCAAAAGAAGGAAAATAAAATGATGAATCCTACATAGAATTCTCCCATACACATGACTCAGCATCTAGACAAAGTATTTTTTTATATCTATCAACTTCCTCCTGCAATGCATCATAATCATTTTTAAATCTCTATATTTATCAACCATCGAATTATAGCTCTGCTTCAAAATTCTATGCCCGATATTAAGATCATCATAAGCCATATTAATTTTTCAAAATTGATATTTATAATATTCTTTGTCCTCATAGTTATGATCATTAATTTCAAACTAAAAGATATCTTTCAAAAGTTTTTATTGTTTTTTCCGTCGCTTCTTCTTCAGATTTAATCTGTAGCCTCCCAATCCGCCCCCATAGCACAGTATGTTCAAATGGATCATCTTTCTATTCCTCTTTTGATTCAAGAATAATTTGAATATAAGCTTTAACAAAGTCAGAACGGTGCAGCTCAAAACCATATTACAGCGACATATGACCTAACTTAGTGGTAATTTCTTGAAGTATGATTTTTGGAGAAATTATGATTAAATTCATTTCTGTAATTATAATAAACTATTGATTAGCATTATGATAGAATAATGTAGCTAATTTAATCCAAAAAATAATCAGGTTATAAATACAAAAAAAGAACATACAAATAATAAAATTCAACCATATTTTATTACATGTATATATATGTGTGTGTGCATGTGTGTATGCATATATCTCCGTATATAAATATATGTATGCATGTATATATGTATATGTACCAATCAAGAAAAATTTAATTTATCATTTACTACCCTAATTCTTTTTTTAGATCCATCAAGAATATGCAAATCTTCCAAAGTATGATGCATAACTATCCAACACAAAAACTCAATAAGAAAAGAGAAAAAAAATCCCCAAAAAAATATGGCAACTCAACTCCACCATGTTAATCATTTTTTTAAAATTTTGTAGACTATTATATATGTATATTATAGACATGCAATACAAAAATAAAAAAGAGAAAAAAAACTAAAACACCACAGTTCACTCATAGAAAATTATGAGGATGCCCGCATAGAAATAAATCCAACGCCATTCCCACATATTTTTTTATGGGGCTGGACGCACCATTTTTCCACTTTTTAGCTCCATGGGTCCGAGGCGCATAGAATTATTATGTGCCTCCTTATTTAAATTTTCCCAACCCTCTGCCCACTTACCCACCGCCACCTCTCTACCTTACCCCTCTCTTCTCCATCTCTTTCCCCATCCAATGCCGTCCCTTCCCTATCTCCCTCTCTTCTCCGGCTCTCTCCCAATCACAATAGCCATTTCTCCCTGGCTATCCCTCTTCTCTTCAGCCATCTTCGCCACCAGAACCCTCCTCTTCTCTAATTTCTTCCTCTTCCTTTTAATTTTCTACTTTTCCTTTATTTTTGTTGATTTTTTTTCTAGGTTTTCTCTGATTTTTTCTCTATTTTTTAGTTCCCAGAAGTCTTAATCGGATGGAGGCTTTGGACTCTTCGCCCTGCTCTCCTGGACGTCACCTCCTGTCGGTCCCGTCGGTCTCCATCGTCGCCGTCACTGACATCAGCCCTCCAATTTGATCTCTCTCAGGTAGCAAGTTCTCCTTTCTCCTTCCTCTCAAGCTAGATCGATGGCTCGATTCCTCTTCTCCGTCGTTTCCTGCCTCCTCCGGTACATAAGCATCGATGGTCCATCTCCAGGCAAAATAGATATTTTCTATCCCCTTTTTTTTGGTTGGACCCCTTATCAACAATTATTCTTTTTTTTCTTGATTTCTTCTTCCATCACCACTCCTTTTACACATTCTCCTTATTTCTATCTGCTCCCCTTTTTTCTCCATTCCTCTTCTCCATTGTGAGCCTCTTCACTTCTAAACACTAATCCTAACCCTGATATATGTTCCTATTCTAAGGCTTTACCTTTAACCCTAATCCTGGAGATGGATATCGGTCATTTTTTTCTCCTATTTTTGATCATCTTCTCTGATCTGATCATCCAGCAGCGGAAACCCTAACCCTAAACTCGATGTGACCCTGACGTGACCCAAATCTTGACCGTGACCCAACACTAACACTAATCCTAACCCTAATTGTAGGCTTATCCCTAATCCAAAACCTAACATAAACCTTAGCCCAAATACTAACCCAATCGATTAATCTCTCTCTCTCTCACCCAACCCTAACACAAACTTAATTAATCCTGTTCCAGTCAGTTGACCTAACCCTGAACCTAACCTGATCCAGAAACCAACCTTAACCCGAACCTCCTCATATTGAATTCAAAACATAACCTAATCAACTGACCGCCTGACCCTAACCCTAAGCCAACCCTAACCTGACCCAATCACCAATCCTGGCCCCACCCTCCCAACATCAAACCCTAACACCAACTGGATTAAACCCCTTTCACTATTCGGCTAAGACCCCAATCCCAACCCACAAACTTGATCCCAACATTGACTCTGCCCCAACCTGGTTCGACCAGACCCTAGCTCTAAACCCAACTTTGACCCAACCCGATTAACTCACTCTAACCCTAACCCAACTAATTCCCTACTCCTGACCCAATAACCAAAACCTACAGTCCGATTAACCTGACCATAACCTAACCCCACCCAAACCGGATCAGTCCACCCAACCTTAACCCAATCAACCCCCTCCTTACCCTAACCCAACCCTGATCCTGACCTGACCCAATCTCCTAACCTGATTAACTGTTCTCTAACCCTAACTTACAATCCCATTCTTGACTCCACCCTCACCCAGACCTAACTTGATCTGACTTGGCCCGACACAATCCCTAATCCTAACCCGATTCACCCCATTACACATTCACCTAACCCAAGACCCCAAACCTGTGGAACCATAACCTGAATCCAAAACCCATTAACCCAAATCCTAATCTGTGTTCCTACGATCTGCGACCTATTCAACAGGAGCGGATGGCTGTTCAAAACGAACAGCAACCCTCCGTGGCCATGGATAGGCCCCCCATCCCAACATCCGATCCATGGACAGATAATGCCCTCTCTAATAGAGTGGATGGCTGCATAAAATATATGCAGCAACCCTCCATGTCTAATAATAGCTTACTGCGGTGCAAATGATCGAAGATCTCCTCCAAATTGATGCATCTCGAATGACAGCAGGCTGTGGCAAACCTAGCAGCAATCCCCAAACAATTCATGAGCCCACAACACCCCGCTCCCCCAAAAAAGAAGGAACCATCACATACCTACACCGACGGATCCTTCTCAAATGATGCGCTACAGGAGTTGGAAGGCTGTGGGAAAGCCAGCAGCAACCCCCCAACGTCTGATGACAATATCCCAACCCAAGCGAAAAATAATGTAGGACCACATCCAAGGGTAGCCTTGCTTAAATAAAAACTAACCAGCCCCCTCTCCATCCATGGTCATACTGATATGACCATATTTCCTCTGCCGATCCATGTCCTTCACCGGCGAAGAACAACACGCCTTGCAAACACTGCAAAAATCCACCCAGATAATTATACTCATCTTTTTTTTACCTGCTCCCATACATCCGCACCATCCAACCGCCGACACATCACTACCCTCAAACCAATACCACACTCAACCTTAACAACCTTTAACCCTACACTAAACATGCTGAAAACACAGTCTCCCGCCCCATTTCTCCATCCCTTTTTTCCTGCGTGCATCTCTCTTGTGACAGGGAATGGCATGAAAGATATCAAGCTGGAATTGTCCAATTCACTATCTGCATCCCTCTTACAATAGGAAAATAGACAGAAATCCACTCAACCATCAGAAAAATGTCTGACCTATCCAATATGAGAGTCAGCCTTCTTTGGACTGCGCCCTTTTTTTTTTTTGCCCTTTCCCCTATACGACGGATGCACGCCCCTTTTTTTTTTCTTTTGCCTCTTTCTCCTGTACGACGGATGTACACCATTTGTCTTCCATGGATAAGCAACAATTGTTGCGCTAGAGAGCTTCTGGACTCAACTTTAATGTATTATATAGATGTATCTTCAAATATTTGATGATGAGCAATTGTACCATGAATAGATCTCCCTCTCTAACTCTCCAACAAATTACAATTATTTATAATTCAATAATTTATGTTTTAGGTAATCCTAATTGTCTTTTCTCTCAAGATTTTTTTGTGTATATACTCTTATAAATATCTAAAATTGCATGTATACTCTTGCATATATACTATTTACAAGTATACCTTTATAATTACTTTTTTTACATGTATAGTCCTATAAATATCTAAAATGATGTGTATACTCTAAAAAATTTACTAGTTACGTGTATACTCTTATAATTATTTTTTTTTTTGCATGTAACCCTATAATTATTTATTCTTACGTGTATAATCTTGAAAATACAATAATTTACAAGTGTTTTTACATAAAAATATAACTCTTTGCAAGGATACATGCCAAAAAAAAATATTTATAAGGGATAGATGCAAACAGTGTCCATGCAATTTCAGATATTCATAAAAATAGATATATAAGAAATTAATTATAAGGATATAGAGTATACATGTCGTTTCATATATTTACATAGTTTATACAAATTTAAAAAAAAACTTCTTCTTATTACTTAATGGGAGGCAAAATGCTAAACATGTAGAAAAGCATATGAGTTACTTTTCTAAACTTCTTTCTCACCTTGTACAGCTTCCATAATTATGACTTCAGAAGGGGCAAACCAATTTTATATCTATCAAAACTCATAAGGCATCATCTCTCAGCCTTTCGGATTCTGCAAGCATCAGGTTTGGCAAGCTATGCTAAAAGTTCCCGGTAATTGCTAAACAACTTTACACTTGAATCTCTTGCAGGTTTATTCGTGTTGGATAAGAATGGATTGAATCAAAATAGAACAAGAGAAGGGGCTGCACAGCTCTCTCTGGTGCTAAAGATATACCATAGAGGATTCGGACTCCAATTTACATGCTTCTAATACTATTTATAATATATATATATATAGACACACACACACACACACACACACACGACATCATGTGTCATCAGCTTCTCCCCCCGTTAGTCGCCACCTTGAGCGAGACCAAGCATGGACGCTTTTATATACGTCAAAAGCCACTCGGGCTGAATCATTTGACCATGCGTTGTGGTACACGTTACCAATGGTCTCCATTTAGCAGGGAGCCGGCCACCTTGTTTTAAATCATTTTAACGTGACTTGCACGACTCTGTACAAGGATCATGCCTAACTTAATAAATAATGTCCCTTGACCTTGGTGAATCAAACTAGAAGAATCAGTTAAGAAGAAAGCATTTCTGAGTCACAAGCCAGATCCGGAAACAAAAGAAATGTAAGTCAAATACCAGATGAGCTACTCCAACAATTTGATCCATCTTCAATACAATGTATCTTTCCAATCATAGCAACAAAAATATTCACATCCGAGGACACAAACTACAGCATGTTTATATTTCAGCGTTGGAAAAAACTGAAGATGAGCAAAGATATCATACAATTTACATGTCAACGTTTTATCTTATACTGCTTTGTTGTATCTCCGGCTTAAGCTATCAGTATATCTACCCTCCTCTATAAGCTTTATCTAAATCTCTTCCTCTAAAAACTTTACATAAATCAGCAACATGACGATTAGCGTATTATCTGGAACAAGGCATCCTCACAGGAGAAAACACGACGGTCAGTGGTGCATGATCGGATAGAGAGTAGTCCTCCGGCCACATTCCTTTCTCGACTTCCGGTGGGAAGAGAACTGCATTCTTCACATTGAACCAAAAGCCTGCAGCTTCTTGGCACCTGTTTTCAGTCTGACATCAGTCCCCTTTTCAAAGTTCTCGTGTTGCTCCGACCACTTAGGATTCCAGATACCTAGCTGCAAAACATCAGGAAGCAATTGTTTAGAGGCAGCAAAAAATTTCGAAGAACAAATGTGTTTTTCTGAAGCTGCACATAACCAACATAGGTCTTCAAGAACTTCTTGCTCAGTTAAGGAATGCATTGTCAAAAGATGATCAAAGGTATTGGTTTAGGACATGTCAAGTAGTTGCTTGAGTATGAAATGGAAATCTTGGATTGGTAGCATACCAGAAATTCTTCATAGTCCACTACGCCATTTCCATCAATGTCAGCTTGAATCCACAAATCCTCTATGTCTTGGGGATTTAAGCCATGAGGATGGATGGTTAAGCCTAACTGTTGATGAAAAGTATTAGCAACCACTTTCTCATAAAGGATGAAGAGGTTCAAACTTCAAACTCTTCTGATAGGAAATAGGTACCTGACAGAGTGCTTGACAAAACCTGAGTAGGTAATATAATCACCAGGGCTGTCCACTTTAAGGAAAGCAAATGCATTATTCTCCGTAAGAGAAGCAGCTCTGAGAAGATACTGAAAGAAGAAATATTCAACCATTAAATGGATCCTCAGAACACAACTTTTAAAGCTGAACAAAGGTATATAGTGGCTTTTACAACTCACAGAAAATAGAATAAATCCATATGCATTGCTTCATAATATCATATTCGCATACCATTAGTTATACTTATACATACATAAATGAGAGAGGACACTTCATGTTAACCAAAATCTCTTCCCAAATAAAAGCCTTTCAATGACTCATTCTCAGTTACACCTAAAATATATGCCTTAATTCATATTTGAATCAAGCAGAAAAAGGTAAAGACACTAGTGCTTAACAGATGCAAAGGAAAAAACTCACACCTTAATAATTCCAAATACAGCTTCATTCCAGCTTGTTCTCAGGGGCTTCCTGTGCTTATTGGGATTAAGCAGCCATATGAAATCGACTCCGCAGATATTTCCACGATGATTGCGGTGGCTAACCCACTGCAGGAGCAAGAAAAGCAAATCAACCAAGTGTAAGCTTTGAAAATGTGTTGGCCACAAGATTAAGCAATAAATTGACATGAATCCAAAGATTACCACCTTGTGGGCATCTGCATCACTGTCGGTATAGTGATGAGCAGTATCATAAGATGACACAAACCCCTGGGACCTAAGAAACTTGTAAACGTGTCCACGTTTACTTCCATTCCAGTCACTGTAAAGAACACAAGAGGTTGAGAAATTCAATTTTATTCAATAAAAAAGAGGAAAAAGAGAGTATGCTCTAAAGAAACAGACCCGCAGAGTATGATAGGCATAGGACTAAGCTTATGTTCTTTCTGATAAGATTCTATAGACTGGAGGATCTTGTATACCTATCAATAAAAATGAAATGGTAACAGTGAGAAATCACTGACAGAGTAGGCAGGCAAAATCAAGGGAGAATATATTTGCAAGAAGGCAGATAAATTTACCTGCTGCAAGCGAAGTATACACAAGCTGGAGTCATGAGGAAATAACAAGTGTGTATTTACAATGAGAATCTGCTGTCCAACACTGCTGTTTTGACTTTGATTGAAAGGAACAACTGATTCAACATGTAGTAGCTGTGCTACTCGATCTCCAAAATCATTAAACAGCAAATCTTGATAGTTTAGAATTCTAAAGTAGTCCCTATGCACAGCAGTAAGCAGGCCTGCAGACAAGTAGATGAATTTGCTGTTACTAGTCATTATTATTATAAAACAGTTTATTTCAAAATGTTTCAATCACCATAACGTTTGTGCTGAACAACTAGCATAGATGTTAACATGTAAATGATTTGCCATAAAGTTTGACTGGCATGAATTCTTGTCCATTGGTGCAGGTGATGGCACGTTAGTAACTTGAAAAGATACTTTTATTTTTCAAAAAAAAAAAACTGAAAACAAGATCAAAGCAGCATCTAGTCATATTTATGGCTTGATGAATAATCAAGACTAAGCATGATAAGCTCCCAATAGATGACATTAATTACATGCACATTATCAGGTAGGAAGAGTGGAAAAAAAAAGAAAAAAGCAGAGTGGATAGAAAATTGCATCTAAAGAGTACCATATTAAGGACTCCTTGCCATATGCATTCTTCTGCCAACAAAAAGATTATAAAAATTATGAATCATTATTTAGCAAATGATACTCATTGTTGACAAATCTGAATATCGAACTTCTGGATGAAGAAAATGGACCACAAATAATTATGTAAGGTCCTCATTTAAAAGATGCCAAGTCCCAAACCATACTCACCACACAAAGCTAACCTGGTTTCTAAGAATAGAATATTTTAAAAGAAGAAAATATGACCATCCTATCCAATGCAAACAGGAAACTGATCAGCATCAAAACATACAAATTTGAAAACAACAAAAAGTGCAAAAAACTTTTTTGTTGGATCTCAAAAGAACACATATTGATCGATATCGAAGTTTTAGAACACAATAAGTTCCATGATCTACATATGTAATCCTTTATCAGCAATTATTAATATAAATAACAAATTTGTTAAACAATTCACCTACGTCATCACAAGGGAAATTCAAGAACCAAAGATAATAAAAGAAACATACCATCGCCACGATTGTTCGTGCGTGCAAGCTTCAGACTGGTATAACCAGCATCGCCCAGCCTCCTCTCGTACATATCGACGAGTTCTTCGTTCCCAAGCCAGACCTCCTATACCAATCCAAAACCAAAAAAAAACTCTTTAGATTCACACAAAATCCCACATTGAAATCGAATCAAAACAAAACTTCCAACCACCTGGAGGCAAATTATGGAGGACATCTCCCCCAACAGCCGGTCTATGATGCTTTCATTCCGGCTCAGCCAGTATGCTCTATATTGGCTCTCCCTGCGGCTCTGATCCTACGTTACCAAAGAAATCCAATCGAAATCAGATCAAAGAAGCCACTTTTTCTCATTCAAACAAAAAGGAATCGAAAATAACAAAGAATCGTTGCAATCATCGACGAGACAATCCAAAACCGCCTATTGACGCCTCCCTACCTCCTTATCGAGCCTTTTGTAGATAGGCGCGAGAATGTTGAAGGTCGTGCAGGAGATGCAGCGCTCCGACGCCATCAACGCGCCGTACCCCAGCCTCCTCTTCTTCCCCTGCCGCTGATTGTCCTGCCTTGCCCCGCCATTGCCGTCCTTTCTCTGCGATCCGAAGCAAAACCCATCAGAATCCAAGAAACAGCAATTCTACGGTTCCGATTGATTCCATAAAAATTTACACGAATTTTAGCAAGAAAAAAGAAGGGATCAGAATTACCATTGCAACGATCACGGGAGAGAAAAGAGAAAAGCGAAGGAGAGACGCCAAGAGACCGAAAGAAAGGAGGAAAGAAACAGAGTCGCGAGTTCGTCAGCGGAGAACGTAGACGCTTCCTTTTGGCGTGATATCATCATCGGAAGGGCTCGGGAGAGCCTTTAAAAAGAGATTGGGAACTTGGGAACCGGGGTGACGGGAACCCGACGGAGAAGGCACCGGCTTCGCGAGTAAATCCATCGCGAATAGCGGGTTGACCGCTTCTTGAGCCCCCCGTCCGTTCCGCGGCACCCGTCCTGGTGCTTGCGAACCCCGTAACACTCCAACGATTCCGTTTATGCCTAGCCGATCGGGCCGTTTAATCGGAATCAGATGGTTGTGATTTGCAATAGGCGGGTCTTGACGTCCTCTTGACACGTCCAACAGGTCAAGGAATCGGAATGAAGTCAGTCGGGCAGTGATAAAAATATTAATGAGTACACAAGATTAATTTGTGCGGGCGATCTCATCCGTCTGATCTATTGGCCGTTCTTATCTTGGACTGCGTCAGATTCACGGTACGATGGACCACGCGGTCTAAGGTTGATTTGATTTCCACACTAGGACAGGCCTACACGGAAGTATATCAAGTACCAAGCGAGATAATGAGGTTGCGGGGTCCACCGAACTCCACCGATTTGACGGTGGAATAATAATGGAATTAGATAATTCCTTCGAGCCTTAAATTTTGGAAGACATGGGCATGCATCACCGACAATTGATCTGGTAACGGACGCTGGGATGGAGATCAGCAGTATTTTATACGGATTTGGCGGCGGATTCTACGGCTGGAGATAGGGTCGGCGGGGATTGGGTGAAGAACTGTTGGCGGAGCGGAGGAATGCCTACTGGATATCCGTACGTGCCAGCCAGTGGTATCGAGGTCTACGCGGTGCCAACGGAGGTACAGGCGGCACGGGAATAGGATACTGCGTCCAGGATAGCGTGGACAAGGGCGGGGCACGCTATTCTGCATAGGGCGGTTCAGGCCCGACCGTTGGCGGATAGGGTGGAGCCGGTTGGAGTTGGAGTGAAATTGCAGCCAAGGACTAAGGTCTGATCTGGCTAAATTTTTAGAGTGTCTGAGGCTATTTCTGACCATCCAAAATATTTTGAATGATACCATAATATTTGATAAAAATTAAAAATTATTAAAAAATCTGAAAATATATATTAAAAAAAATTAATTTTAATTTTTAAAAAAAAATACTTTCCGATTAATATCAGAAAGTTGTTTTGATTTAAATAAATTTTTAATGAACATCTTATATCATATTATATTATATTTTTATCCTATAAATATATAATATTATAATTAATATTATAATATATTATAATATATAATATAATAATTATTATATTATTATTATATTACAAAATATAATTTGATACAGAAATATTTAATAATAATATAATAATATTATATTATAATATAATATAATCTATTGTA
>KE504872.1:91796-116043 GCA_000441515.1 Elaeis oleifera
TATTATATTGTGTTATTCTCCAGTATACAATACTATGCGATTTTTTTATTATCATTTTATTATATGAAAAAATATTTTTTTATTTAGTTACTAAATATATGTTAAAATTCAGAGTACTTTATAAATGTAGTTACTAAACAGTAAATAGTTTTTTGAAAAAATACTACTCTTAAAAGCTCCAAAACTTCTACTACTAACTCTGATTCCAAACATAGCCTAAAAAGTTGAAAGCAACATATCAAAGATAGTTATAATAATTTCAAAGATTTTTCTATGGTGTTTTAAAAGATATTTTAGTTCTTTTACTGTTTATTATTTTAACCATCGGATTAAAATATGGACTATTCGGATTTCAATCGATTGAAGTGCTAATGTGCATGGTTGGTGTGGTAAGTTTCATTGAACTTAATTTTTTTCTAAAAAGCTCTAGCCATCGAAAGTGGAGGAGCTGCAGATGGCTGGGAGGAGGTTAGGGGGTGCATGGCATCGAGAAGCCATAGGACCGAGGGCGAAGGAGTGTGTGGTGCAGAGAAGCCATGAGATCGAGGGCAAAGGAATGTGTGGCATGGAGAAGCCGCAAGTACGAAGGGATGGGGGAACCAAGGGAGGAGCCACGAGCACTAGGGGATGAGAACCGCGGATGAAGGATCCACGGGTGTGTAGAGGGACCGAGGGTGGAGGAGCTGCGAGCAAATGGGGGGTGGAGGATCCATGGGTGCATAAAGAGCAGGGAGATCAAGAGCGAAAGAGCCACAGGCAGACGAGAAGCGAGGGAGGAGTGAAGGAGTTACGAGTGGCACCAAGGGGAGGGGGAGAGGAAATCGCAGGCATAAGGGGGCGAGGGACCGCGAGAGATGAATGAAGAAACAAATAATAATAATATATATAATAATATATAATATTTTAAATATTTATTATAATAAATATTATAAAAGAGCACCGTAATAAAATCCTAATTCAACCATCTTGATCATAAATAACTTAGAAAAATATAATGACCATAATTTTCATTATCATTATAATGGATCATTTTATGATAATTGATATTTATTATTTTATTTATATTTTAAGTAAATAATATTTTAAAAAATGATTTTTAAAAAGTAGCAGAAAGATGGTCATTTGTGATAAATGAGGTTTATGGTTAGGACTAAAAATGATGACTATGGCCAAGGTATGCTATCACATATCTTTACCCTTATTATAGGTTCAAAATAATTGATTGCTGGAGCTGTTACTTGTTATTATTTACTTAAATTTTAGATTTTTGGAAATAAATTGATAAATATTTTAATATAAAAATGTGATATTTAATAACCACTATTATGTTATAATAAATGCTATTTCAATGATACTTCTTGTAATAATGCTATAATAATAAATACTAGTGATGACAAGTGTAATGGCATAGATTCGAATCAGTAGATAGTCACTTTGGTTTAAAAATAGATCAGAAATTGAATATCTCCGGTTGCAAAAATCCTAAGTTGTTGGAAACATAATTGGATAATAACTTTTCTAAAATTTATCTATGTAACAAAGAAAAGATTCATTAGTTTATTATTTCTTGTTGTAATTTCATTATAGTGACCATGATTTCAATAATATTTTAATATAAAAATTTGAAAAATTGTTTCTGAGATAAATAATAGTTATTATAATAATTATAGCAATTAATAATTTCTTTTGATGAAATATGGCAGTTGATAATAATTTTGATCGAGGTTGTTATAAGGGGATAATAAGCTATTTAAATTTTGCTGAAAGAAATGCCAAGGAGAGTAATTTTTCAAAAAATGATGTGGAATGCATTTTGCCTTATCACCACCACTAATCATTAGTGGTAAGGCTTTACTGTGTTAGTATTGCATCATAGGTGCTGGCTTACGTGATAAAACGAGTAACAGAAAGATGGTCTTTTAGTGATGAATCACGTTTTGTGCAAGTGATGCTGATGGTTAGGTCAGAAAGTGATGGTTATGGCCAAGACAGGCTATCAGCCTTGTCTTTACTCCCATCACAAGTTCACAAGAGCTAAGCTCTAGAGCTGTTACTTGTGATCATGATGATAACAAGTACAGTTACTATTTAGTTTTTGGATTTTTTTGAAATAAATGATACATATTAGTATGGTGATTATAAACTTATATACAACTTTTTTTGAGAGAAGGTGGGAACACATCTATGTTATAATTTCCTAGGTCCAGATTTTTAAGATTGTACCATTAAATTTAAACCAAAACTTAAGCAATCAGTTAAGGTCCGAGAGAGAACAGAGAAGATCACCATGACAGAGGGAGGATAGAGAGGAGAGTGAAGAAGGGAGCATGATTGTAGTCAACAAGAAAGTCATTGAGGTGGAGGACAAGAGAAGAGAGGAGGGAGAAGACAAAGGAAATGAGACAGAGAAAACCCTAAAGTAGTTATTAATTTAGGAAGGAATTAATTTATAGTTCTTCATCATCCTTGAGGCTTGTACAGGTCATGTTACAGCTTGAGTTGAGATAAGCAAGTAGGCCTCATGTGTATGGGAAAAAAAAAATTGAGCTTTATTCAAGAGTTCCAATTTGCCAACTACACAATTACTTACCTGCGCAATTCCCTGGTGGTTGGAGAGATGGTCACTCATCCTGCTACTTGGTATGAATCATTTGGATCAACTGAACATTGAATAGTTTGCAACCCTCAGGAGAAAGAATAGAACAAAAGTTTGCACCTAAATCTCAACCTGGCATTTTTAGACATCTTAAGTTGGAAAAGGCAGCTCAATGCATCCCTATGCAATTTCTATCAACATGGCTGAGGCAAAGCAGAAAAATTACTCCAGTAAAGAGCCCTCAACATCTCATCATCATGCCCATTCCCTTAAGCTACATGGAAGGGAAAGTTAGGTGGCATCCTTGGGACATTAGGTCATGTAGCAAAGCACTTCCAAGTTTGCTGAACCTTTAAGAGAGGCAATCATCCCTCTAATCTAGTAACCTAGGTTGCTTATTGATCATGTTCCCTTTCACAAGGAATACTTCAAATTGCTACCATCTTTAAAATGTAGTTGACAGGGTGTTTGTTGTTTGGTTAAAGCCTTGCGTGCCTTGCTAGGCTGAAACAAGCTTATGCGTCTTTCTTAGGTATAACTAGATTCTTATTCTATTAGATATTGAATATTTCTCTAGATGGGTGGTGCTATTCTAATTGAAAGGATGGATCAATTTGTTGGTGGAAAGTGTTTGATGCTAAGAAATTATATCGTCCCATATTTTTGGTCCTTATTCCCTCTTTGCAAAGCATATGTTCTTCATGGAACCTTGACCTCTAAATAGATGTTCATAAATACAAGTTCCCTTTGCCCTTGGCATTGTGCTGTTGAAGCCCAATAATCTTCTCATTTAATTCAAGCTTCCTAGTTGGTCAACCAGTGTGCTTCTTGGAAAGCATGTCTTACCTTCATATTGAGACTCCTCTTCCTTCATGCATGACCTTTTTTTTATTATTATGAATATGAATTGATCAACAAAGCTCCAAGACCAAAAAACATGTTGAAAGATGCCAAATGACAAGGAATACTTGCATTCAACCTTTGCAACTAACATGACTAGTCTAAAAGGAGGTGCTGAAAGAATGGTTGAGAGATGCATGGACACGGTCCTTTGTCGCTCATCCATGGTTTTTTCTTTTTCTTTTTGACTAACGTGAGTTGATCAATAAACCCCAGAGGCCATCAAAAGCATTAGAGAATACTCCTTTGTTTATATATATATGTTGCATTCAACTTTCTAACGACTAATACGAAAGGAAATGCCAAATGAATGGCTAATCTTATCAACAGGCGAGATGCATGATGGTGGTCTCATTTTCTCATTCATGATTTCCCTCCGTTAATATAAATTAATCAACATGCTGCAACTTTTGATTGATGCACCACTCCTCTTTGTCATTATATATATATGTAAAGTAATTATTTTATTCTGGGCCGATCCCCTTCTGTTCTTTGACTATAGTATCTAACCTTTGTTAGATTTAGATATATAAGACTAAAGCGGCCATGAGTACGTAGTTTGTGAGGGGATCCAAAGATTATAGATGAAAGATACTGTTCTATTGTGCAAATGAATGGAGAAAGGGGATGGGATTTTTCTATGCCAAACGTCAGATACTCCAAAGTGAGAGGTAGTCAGGACAATCGAAGATCCCACCTCAGCCCACCTACAGAAAAAGAACAAGTTGCAGTTTATACTGCTGCAAATTCTATGCTGCAAATAATGAGGAAATGGTTGTGATCAAAACAGAGAATAAAGACTGTACCAAAAGAACAGAGAATGAAGAATGGATTCAGATATGTCCTCTAGATGTGGCCTGTCCTGCTGTGAATTGAAATTAATTAGTATGAATTTATATCGAAAAATCCATGTCATGGTGCAAATTGATGAGTCTTAGACATTGAGGATCGTGCCATGAGCAGAATTTCCAAGGGGAAGAATTTCTGAAAGTGTGAAGTCGTAGCATTATCATCATTTGTATTTGCTTGTCTCAAATAGGTCCAAAACATACTTGTTTTAACAAAGGTTTGGTTAGAGGAAAAAAAACCTACCGATGGGGGGAACAAAGATTTAACAAAAAAATAAAGATTTGTCAGCAAAGTTGTCAGACAAACCGTTCACTTCTCTCCAGCCAGCCATATGTCATTGTGAATTCTCTAAAACAGCGGTTGACTCAAGTCAGTGTTGTGAAGTGGGCTTGCAAGAATTTTTCTTCTCTCTTTTTTCTAGTGGAGCACAAGAATCCTATTATTGAAATATAGCAAAAAGAGCTTTTTGCATGAGTCCAGAAAGGCTTCATGTCAAAACAAGGGTTTATCTTTCATCCAGTAGAAGCTTAACTGCTCATACCTCAAGTGAAGCTCAAGCTGGCTCATCTGCTAATCGAATAAACCTTCCAAGTCTTCAGTAGAATACAAGCTGCTTGCAAATGCCATGCTCACATGCAGCCCTCTTATCTACTGCACATCTGTGCTGCAATTGGCAAGAACTCTATTTTACTGTATGGATAATTGAGCTATAACTGGCATCACCTTCTTCCTTACATTATCTGTTGGTGGTAATGTTGACATCCTTCCCCTTTCATAGCAACAAATCCAATTCCCCATCACTTATCTCGGTCATCCGATGAAGATTAATTTTTGATAAACATGAATCGAAATTGTTAACAGGCTTTTAAAGCCACTGGATGCACAAAAATAACTAAAATACAATAACTTGCAGTATTTGTCATTTATTGGAATTTTTTTCAATTAGACAACTTAATCCTCAGTTATGTAACCCTATATCATTCTCCATCAATTATTCAATTACACATGGATTATTCACACATATTATTAGTTTTTTCAAGAACAGAATGCAGCACAACACTAGCCAAGTTTTCTTACCCATACCTGCAAGGATCCAGTGTGCAGCACACAACAATAAAAACCATAGCATCTCTTTATGAAAAGCACCAGAAAATCAGAAAAAACAAGCCAAAAATATGAAAAAAATCTGGAACTCGTAACATGAGCCTGCAGGCATAATGTATCTCAGCCTAGCAACACCACATACAATGTCTAAACAAAATGTTGTTGGACTCCAAAATAAAGGACCTGAAAAGTGGTGCTTCTCTACTCAGCATTTTCTTCTGCCACAAGCCCAACTGAAAACTTCTCTAATACTTAACAATTGTCATAAAAATTCTGCCATGGAAAGATCTGTTTCGGTTCCTGGATGAGTTCATCTAAACCGAAATTGTTCTGTAGTCCCTCATATCAATGTAGCTGGAAAAATATGGACCCATAAAACCAAATCCAAGCATCAAGAAAACCCTATTTAAGTCCACTGTTTATCGTGAGCCACCTCAGAAGACCAATGTGAGATATGGGAATGAACAAAATAACAGAGGAAGAGCATAGTGCAACCCATAAAACCAATATCCAAGCATCAAGAAACCCTATTTAAGTCCACTGTTTATCATGAGCCACCTCAGAAGACCAATGTGAGATATGGGAATGAACAAAATAACAGAGGAAGAGCATAGTGCACTTTATGCAGCCTGTTGACAGTCACCTATCCGCAAGCCACAAGATACTGCATAAAAATATGCATAAACTGGAGGCATGTTCAAATGGAGAGATAAAGAAAGAGCTTTGAAATGAATAGATCTAAACAATGTATTAATGGCAAACCACCGCTATGCTTGGTATTCACCCAATCATTTGCAAAGATATAACTTTCCAAAATGGAAGAATAAATTTTAAAAATAGCAAAAACTGATGCTTATCAATATAATGTACAAAGCCAATTACATGCCAGGATGGTAACCAGGATTTATAGTGGTCATGTCTACCATCTGAACATTTCTCCTTGAACCCCACTCATAACAACATTCCAGTGCAAGCCGAAAAGCAGTGCCTAATCCCAGCACAATGAGAACACCTGCACCCATTTGACATCAAGTAAAAGTTATTTAAAACCTGACAAAGAACAAGAAAAGGAAGAATTAAAGAGTGGGGAAGGATTAAGAAAAAACTACTAGCTTTCAGTAATGCTCTGGAAAGTGAATTTTATATATTTACTCTCCTTTTATTTCTTTCCTTTCTCCACAGAGACACCCAAGAGAAGGAGAAAGCTCCTATTATTTTCCCAACTAAATAATGAAAGGGAGAATTAATATCTGACCAAGTGATGGCACAATAACGCACAAGCAAGCAACAATCAAAAGGCAAAACTAAGCCTACATCAACCAACACTCAGGGTGACTTTAGCTAATGATGAAATATTTAAGCATGGCTATATTCTATATCCTGTGTGCAGATTTAAATATGGAAACAAGTAACACCACATAATAAAGTTTCAGTAGCTGAAATCTTTAACCAAAATTATGCACCAATTCTATAATCTTGTATACCTTCACATGCTTCCATCACTCTCTCATTAAGTGTCTATTCTTTTCTCTCAGAAGCATCTCTTATTAATACATATTTATAATCAGACCAAGTTTTGTGCAGCTTATTTGTACAAATTAACTAATTAATTGATTATAAGGGTACTGGGAGATAAATTATATACCCAATAAGGTACAGCCTCGTGCCAAAAATTTTCAATTCCAGACTCTCATGCTTCATAGCATAGACTGAAATACATCAAAAGTCCCAAATCAACCACGACTCGATATCTCATACCAAGAGCTTGAATGCCCTCCTGCCTTCCTTCACCATCACTTCCTCTCTAGCCCTTCACTTTCTCATGTATGCACACAATACTACTCGTATACTTCAATTTTCATGGATTCTGAAAGTTTGATGCTATTGGATAATTGAACAAGCCACAACGTAACAAGATGATTCATCTTTTAAGAAATCTAATTTGATAGCTCCTACTAGCTCCAGTATTGATTTGAAAATGTAGCTTCTACGTACATTGGTTGCATGTTGCAGAACTAAATTTCTTTAATATCTGTAAAAACACATTAAATTTAAATGCATAACTATTTGAAACTTCAGAAGTAAGATTTAAGCCATTAAATTTTGCAAAATAACCGTGCATTTAAATTTAATTGTGAAAGGAAAAGAAGACAATCCTATGCTTTTAAGCAATTAAGCAAAAAAAAAAAAAGAATAATTAACTGTGCCAAGAAAGTAGAGGAAGAGGTGATGATGCTCAAGTCCTACAGGATCAAATGAATAAGGGCCTAATAAGGAAATGTAACCAAATATGCCGGAAGAAACTCTGCAAACGAGGAGTAAAAGAAACGAAGGGCAAAAAAGTTGGCCAAGAGGCAAATCAACAGGTGAAAAGGCAATGGAAGACCAATCCTGAAAAGTAATGCATGGATGGATAAAAATGCATAGTAGAAAGGGACATGCATCAATAGTATGTGGTGAACATGAAACAGATTAGATTCAGTGAGTTTGAAACCAGTAAAACTGCTTATGCTGACATGGGAGATGCCTCAAATATACAAATCCAAAGAACATGCAAGAAAAAAGATAAGAACAATTTGTCCTTTGCTAATTTAAGTTATGAAGATGGCCCAATGACAGAGTGTAGCTGAATTTGCCATTCCAGTCACTGTTCAATCGCCTATAACTTACCAGGAATAGAAAGAGTCTTAGGCCAAGTATTTGCTATCCAAACCTAAACCCTCTTGAACAACCAAAGCAAAGCCCCAAGTTTAAGCATTTATTCATCAAACTTTTTAGCTTCAGATGATATGTGGAAGCAAAGTTCCACTGAAGCTTCAGTAAGACTGAAATGATAATATGACAAGAAGAGGAAGGGCATGAAAATCCAAACACAATAAAAATATCACAATCATGAAATTTAGACTGCACTTTAAGGCTCTAATATCATGAAAATTATGAAGTACTGGAGAGGATGAATAACTTTTGAGGGAAAAAGCGTAATGCAAACAGGCACAAAGAACCCTCTTTAAAATTAAACACCAAATACTAAGGTGTGTACATTCAAAAACCGTGTATTAAGAATTTGATATATAGATCATATAGAAACCATTCATACAAACAATAATAGACTATGTTAGTGGAGAACATGATCAACTTGCACATGTACCAAACTACCAATACATATAGCATGAAATAGGCCAAAATAGTGACTTCCTTTAAAATAAGAATTCATTTGGCAAAGAAATTAATCCTTGCCTTACAACTATATATAAATTGCATATTTCAGATGACGTCACTTAAAAGCAAATATCGCAAGGTAGTCAAAGGCAAAAAGCGCCCTTAAGGCGCTTGGGGGTTTAGTGCCTTGAGGCAAGAGGCGTTAGAAAAGCGCTTGCCCGAGAGAAGTAAGGCACTAAAATTGGAAAAAAAAAGCAGAAAATATGATACATAAATAAATAACAACTAGAGATAACTATTGTAATATGAATTATCGTATAATTAACAATTTAAGCATAAAACATATATAAAATAGTAAAATACTCAATTAGTTCAAGATAAAGTATATGATAATAAGCCATAGGTAGCTCTAAATTCATAAATACAACAGAAACATAACATGCCCTAAAGTTTAAGCCATAGGTAGCTCTAAATTCATAAATGAAACAGAAACATAACATACCCTAAGTTTATCAATAGAGTCTCATTAATAAACAGAAACATAAACAGCCCTAAAGTAGAATCATATAAATGAAATAAAAAGATAAACAGCCCTAAAGCCTAAAGTTCATCAATAGAATTATCAGATTCCGTTCTATTTCCATAGTTGTCATCACTTTCATCTTCTCCTCCTTTATTGGATTTATATCCTTCAACATCTTCTTCTGTCTCATTTGAATCAGCCTCTATCTCTTCAATATTAGGATCTGAATTTGATCCTTTTAGATTTTTTATACTTTTCAGCCATTAAAAAAAAATAATCGTAGAGTTCATTGAGACGCCAAAGACAAGCACCTCACCTCACTGAGAAAGGTCCTAAAAGGCGTCAAAGGCATACGTCTGAGTGAAGAGGCATCGCCTGAAGCATCAAGGGGAGATGACCCCTTCTGGCGTCTTGCCTAAGTGCCTGAACATGCTTTTGACGCCTTTGACATCACTGAGATATCAAGTATTGCTACAAAGCACTCATGTGGTGTAAGATCTCCATGCGTTACAGTTTAAACTATAGGATTCTAAACTCGCCATATATATATATATAGCTAGGTTAGAATCAGATCAATCGGATTTGGACTCGGACTCAGTTAGATTAAAACTCTATAATAAAAGTCCTACATTAATGATCCAAGCCATTTAATGTGATCTACTACCTCAAAATTGCTTGCACACAAAAATCATATGATTTGGAGACCTCAAGCCTATGCATCAAGTAGTCAAAAACTGGACAGTCTAAATAAAATTGAATTAAATGTATTTTTGATCAGTTGATGCATAGGCTAGGAGTGTTCAAATCATATGATTTTTGATGTACAAGTAATTTTAAGATAGTAGATCACATCCAACAGCTTGGATCATTGATATATAACCCCCATTATCTAGTTTTGACCTAACTGGATCTGAGCTTAAATCCGATCAACCTTACCTAATATATACAACGGTTTGGATCATTGATATAGAACCCCCATTATCTAGTTTTGACCTGACCGGATCTGAGCCTAAATCCGGTCAACCTTACCTAATATATATATATATGTATATATATATATATATATATATATGTATGTATGTATATATATATATATATATGTATGTATGTATATGTATGTATATCTATGTATGTGTGTATATGTATGTATATCTATGTATGTATGTATGTGTATATATATATATATGTGTGTGTGTGTGTTGGATGTGTGCATATACATATATATTTTATGTTTGATGTAGTAGCCAAATGAATCTTGCTATTTCTCTTTAAGGATAATAATAATTGAGATAAAATTCTCAAATAAATCCATTAAACATCAAGCATTAGTAATGCCAAAAAGGGCATCACTCAATGAAAAAAAAAAAGAATATCTTACGCATATAATCAATGCCATGCAACTATAATCCTAGTGTCCTTTTCAAGCAGCTGTATGCTACTGAACTATGGTTTGGGAAATGCAGTGGTTAAGCAATTGGGAGAATGTATGTACATGCGTGCATGAACACAACATTAAGGTCCAAAATTCCATGGAGTTTGGACTGTAGAATTAATGATTCTTCTCTATAATATGGTTCCACCTTAGAAATATGAGAATGAGGAACAAGTACTGCAAGTACCAGTACCCATTGAAGTACTGATCCAAAGTTTTTGTTTATGAAGATTTTTGTGTTCAATTTTACACTGAATATATATTGCACATGGCACATATTCAAAAAGGATATCTCACATAAGGTATCAGTATTCTGGATACTAACGTATTAAACACCCAACAGACCAGGAAACTTGGCATGTGAGCCAAGTGTACAAGTAACACCAACCAAAAACCACTTGTGAAAGTCCATTCTATATCCCAAGATCAAGTCACTAATAAAAAAGAAGGCCCTTGCCAGATTCTCTAATGCACAAATGGAGTTGCTCCTGTAAATGCATTGATCAGACTAAATTAGGGTCCAAAACTCCCAACTCATTAGTGGATCCTAAACTTCCAACTCTTGCAAAGTCATGTTAGACCCTGGATTTCATGGCATATTTTCACATGCAATGCAGACACCAGAAGATATATTTTCAAAACATGTACAATATTATGACAAACATGTGTCCTTCTCAAAGAATAAAAGGTGATACCAATTATGACGTTCACAGGAAGTGCAGAAACACCAAGAGAAATAGATATTAGCACATCCAACAGGAGTCCTCCAATTAAAATGGCAAAGGCAACCACAATGGGCTAATGCGTCCCTATCAAGACAAGATTAACAAAAGCAATAAGAAATAGAATGAAATAGACTAGATGAGCATTAGTTATTGCAGCATGATGGTATGATGATAAATCCAAATAATACCCTTTCACGTTCTCCCTGTCCCCCTCCAGAGGCAGTGTCATCCCTCCAAACCCAATAATTTGTCTGGTCCATAAAGACATACAACCAATTTTAATGGTTAGACAGGTCATAACCAGTGCCTTACAGGTTATAACAAAACCTTATTCGCAAAATTCATGTTGTCATGTTATTGGATGCTTAAATTCATTAAAGAAACTAGATAGACAAAAACAGACAGATGTTAGTGTGTCGTAAATATTTTGACACGCAGAACATAATGTTGACACTGACTTTAAAAAAAAAAAAGAACAACTTTATAGTTCAAAGTGTTCAAATGCATAAGATCAACACAGGCGATGCACACACAAAGTATAATGACGACATTGTGCCATACAACATTCCAATTGCTGAACAATACGGGGTTGTACAGGAGTCAGCATACCAAAGGGCTCCATATTGCCTTCTACCAACAAAATGATACAGATGCTATGCCAGCTTCAAAAATGTACCATATGTTGGTGTAGGGGCATATACCATGCCATGCCGGTAAAGTACCAGTACGGGGCAAGGCACTGGTGCGGAGCCTAGTAGCTGGACTTAAAATATTGACGTGACATGAATCATATAAAAGATATACTGTGACTTTTTGTTACGAGAGCTGTCAAACTTCAATACACTTTCCAAATTATTTAAAATAATTACGACATACTCTTCCTACTTAGATAAACTTACAGTTGGTTGGGACTCTGGAATTGGGATATTTGCAGCCACCTGTCTGTACAGAGGTTTCAGCTTTAGAGATTAATGCTATCTTGAATATCGAGAAACTGAGAAAAAATTTTGGGAAAATGGATGACTTACTGGCATATCTCACATTTATTTGAACCTCTAGTACGAAACCAGAGCTCTATGCATGAGCGGTGTGCTTGTGCAAGCTCACCTCGGCATGTGCACCCAAGATCCATCAGAGGTTCTTCTGTTTGCTGCTGACAAACTCTGGTCAATTTTTCAAAAGCATCACAGGATCAAGAATTAGTTGGTCTTCATCAAGGGAAACATATATTATATGGAGAAGATAAAACACAATATCACCAGTATATACAATAAGCAGCATTTTTGGAGATCACAAGTCTTTTATACAAAGAACCAATTCATTAAAGACTTAAAAATCTTGTAGCAATAAATCATAATTTCCAGAATAATGGATAACAGTGACAGGAGAATTGGAACAGGAAGTATCACACAAATGAGTAAAAATAGGATAAATCAACAATAAGAAAAGCTGAAGAACTTGTGAAAGTAAATTCCTGATAAACAATGAACAAAAATTTGACTAGATAAGCCTTCACATCAAAAGAAAGAATTAGCTCTGTGATGAGCTTTTAATGCTCCTTGATTTACAGAAACAAGGTGAGAAGCTATGTTGCCTAGTATTATTTTATATTTAAAACTTTATTTACTCGAGATCAAAGGTGAAATATGAAAGCAATGCTGTACTTAATAAGCATTTCAGAAATCTAAAACAAAAAAGGAAAAGAAAAGAAAAGGCAGGCATTTAAATTTGATGTGTAACAAGTAGACAGTAAAGTAACTCTTCTAAAGAGATCATCTTTACAAGGGAGTTCTGGTATTTCAAAGAAGAAATGTCAGAACCCATCAAAAGAAAGAAATTTTGTAGCCTGTCATAATCTGCATTTCCAGACCCTAAGTTTGGTACGCATCTCAGGATATCAGGACCACAATGCATGTCCAAGATTACTAGGATATATGGTGCATATAATAAATCTACCACCCTTTATTCTCTATATGGTAGCTCAAAAGTGAAAGGAATAAAGTTTGTTAGGAAGGAATCTTCTTTTTCCATTGTTTGGAATTGACAAGGAAATCCAAGGATAGAACATTCAAAGAGATAATATACGACCAACATTTCCTCTAACGAGCCTAAAATTTTTCTTCTCCAAAAGGTGAAGATTTTAAGAGAAATGACAAGTAGCCAAGTGGTTCAAGATAATGCAATCATATCTTAACCACTTTCTGAAACATTTCTCTCTACAATTTTCTTACTTTTACCAAACATGAGAAAATACTAAATATTCCTTTCCTTTTTCTTCCACTGATTCAGTTTTCTTTTTTTGGTTTTCTTAAACAAAGCCTTAATATTAAAAGGATGACATTTCTACGTTTGAAAGATATATTTGATTATACAAATATAGGTTTCCTAAGAATAACTGTGTATATCAGTATGACTTGCAAAATATGTGTATTTTCTTAATGCCACTGGATGCTAGTACGTTGCAAATTGAATATTAAAATATGGTGCAGTTGTTATCAGATTTATCACTCAAATTACATGCCTGGTGTTATGAACCTTGGTCTAACAAATGAATTCCCAAAAAAAAGAGAGTCCGAAGACTCCGAACAATTCAAGATTCACTGAGCTAGAAAACTTCACAATGATTGCTTAACAACCCTTGCACTACAGCTCAGATTAAACATTCAAATGGATTGAGGAAACATTTTCTCAATAATCAAAAGAAATATAGAGGCAGAAATAATGAAACTTTAAGACCCAAGACCACCCAATCATCACCTTCTAGTCCTCCAAGGGCAAAGACAGAAATTGTAGCATGGCACCTACTTAATGCAGCATATTACACTTTCATCATAATTTCAATAGTTAAAGTTACATTCATGCCAACAATTTCCCAAACAAAACAGCTAATCTAAATTCCTCAACACAACTCTTGCTGACGTTTTGACACCCTTTCAGAGAGTCTTATTTTCCAACCACAACATGCATAAAATATGGCCTTTCATTCCCGCCTCCAACCCAGTCTATCAAACCCACCAACTCCATTTTCCACTCAGGTGTAACATTTAGTAAATGACTGCAATTGCCTTGGGCCGTTCCAAGTTGCTCTGCAATCACTGTGGGCATAGGTTGGATTATAGAATTCAAGATGCTTATCAAAGATGGGCGCATGCAAAATTGCACCTCCAACAAACTTAATATCAATAAAACGTTACTTGCAGTAACCAGACTTCTAGGTCTACCTGTTTTGATCAACCAGTCCACCATTCATGGATCAATATTTGATTTATAAGGCCACACAGATAGGATGACAAATCTTGTTAGTCAAGGTTAGACTTCAATAAGTGCTAACATAATTTAGTAATATAACATCCAACTCCATAAATACTAGTTGAAGTCAGAACGGAATAGTAATTTCTGATGCCTTTTCTTCCATGAAGCAGACTGCATTTTTCACCAATTTGGATTACCTATTTGAAAGGTTCTACCATTTGAGGTTATTTTTCCATATAGTAATCCATACAAAGGTCTGCTTTGTCTAGAGTTAAAGAGCTCAAAACCTTCTTCTTTGAACAAAGATCCCCTAAACTCTTCCTACATAACTTCCCCTTTGGAACCCCTTCATATCCTTAATAGCCATCCGTTCTTCCTCTGTAGCCTCTTCTACTTTTCACCAGTCCATACATCCTGATCCTTGCTTCCTAATCTTTTCATCCGGTGGTTCAAAAAATATCACTCCCGATCTCTTCGGCCACTAACTTTATTCAAGAGGCATTGCCCTTAGTGACAACCATCCTTCCAGCCCCTTTACAAATACACTGTGCAGGCTCTTTAGTTTATCACATACTGAGTTGATGCTCTAAAGATAAATAATATAGCATGATGGACCGTTAGATGCTAGTGTCTTAATGAAAGTGATATTTTAAAAAGACAAAGGCAGTTACTAATTTCATATAATTTATATACCAGAGATTTCTTTATTTGTAACGAGCATGATGGGCAAAGAAAGATGTACGGAGCTGGCCTCTTATAGCTGGGACAAAGTAGATGCCTGTGGTTATAAATACCGTAAGTCCCCTAAAAGCAAATAGTCTTACATCAAATCTTAAACTTTTATAGCACGAGTATTTCTTGGAAACAAAAAACAAGCATACAGGAGACTGCTGAAAACAATAAAGTTAACAATAAACATCTTTCCTGGTGCTGCACCTAAAATACAATTTGTTAATTCATATATATGTCTGCAGTAACACGTAATCCTGATGAAAATATGTCACTCGAACTTCAATAAAATCAATCTTAAAGGAGAAAAAAAGATCTATAGGATTCCTTCAAAAGGAAAACTGTTCTCCAAGAGGGCTTATCTAAAGATTGACAATCACAAGCCTACTTCCTGCTAAATTACCACCTCCATAATTCACCGTCATCAACCAATTCAATCAAGTAGAAAACATCAGAAACCAAGATACAAACAGTTTCAAAGCATTAAAATCACACATTACCTGCACTGCTCTTGGTAACTCTCACTCCTCGGCAAGCAGCCTTTCTTTGGAGCTGCCACCCCACCAATCTTCTCGTCCCCCTCAGCAGCAGCACTCTTCGAGACGTTCACCTTGAGGTGATTCGGAACCTCCTCGGGCTGCGAAATTACGATGCTAATTTGGAGGCGGCACGGCCGCATCCTCCAGCCTCCCCGGCGAGCCAACGCCCGAACATCCTCTCTGCCCCCGTCGATCCGGCCCCATGTCCGAATTAGACTCCGAACCCTCCTCTCCCCACTTGTGCTCCACTCCACCACCCTCATCACCAGGCATTGATGGCTCCCAATAATTCACTTCACGCTCACTCCTAGATCTTCGTCTTCTGATCAATCTCAGTACTATTTTTCTTCTCCTTCGTCCTTCTCCTCCTACTGGCTACTGCTCCATGGACTGAGACACCTGGGAAAGAATACAGAAATGCTATCAGATTGATCTCTTGCCCTCAAACCCGGCAAATCAAGACAACAAACAAAGAAGAACACGCCAAAGATCGCAGCTTTGAGCCCCGAAACTACCATAACATGACATCAAGATCGAAACTTTAAGCGAAAGGCATCGACTTTACATCGAAAGGAGGGATTTTTTTTTTTTTTGACCTCGAAGATGGAGCGCACAGCTCTAGAGTCAAAAATCCGCCGGCGAGTACTTGGGATTGGACTTTGTGGTAATGTACTTGGAATTGGATTAAGAGAGAAGAAATAACAACAATAAATCCACTCCGGCTGGGCTCTGAAATGACGGATTCCTGGGGAGAGTGGAAGGCGCCAAAGGTTCCTTAATTTTATTTTGATTTATTTACAAATTTGAATAAGGGAATCGGCAAATAAGGGTAATAAAACTAAATGGGATTAATGGGAACGCACCTCCAACTCACCCCATTGGTGATCGAAATGGCAGTGGCTTCCATTTCTGCTGAGTGCTGACCTATTTCCATGACCAAATATATAAACAAAATGCGGCGGTAATTATTAATTAGTGCTGCCGAAGGTAGGGACCAGCGTGGAATTTTGTTGTAGGATCTGGATCTGATTCAAATCTGAATCCTACCAACCTAATCTGATATTGGATTTGGACCTAAATCAGTATATTACTAGAAAGCGAGTAATAATCTTGAAGATCTAATTAAATAAGGTTAGTATCAATGGTAAAATTTGGAAAGATCTAATATCAAGATCAATCGAAGATTCTATACGATTAATAGAAAATTATTTTACAATCAGTTTCTATATTTGTATTAACCAAATCAGATAAGATTGTAGGGATGAATTTTTTTTCTAGGATTATTTCCTTGTTTGTAAAAAATTTCTTATCTTTTCAACGATTATGGAAACATTCATAGATATATTCAAGGATCCTAAAATTTCTTCTCTTGATTTGAATAATTTTTATCATTGCTCACCTAGCTCGCGACTTATGTGTTCTTTCCACCTTGAAGTGGAGCATTTAAGGAGCCATGTCAAATGCTCCTCTTCCATGTATGCTTGTCATTTAATTGGGCAATTGATACTAATCTAAGACAACTTTAATCAAGGAAATATGAATCATTTGAAACCATTTCAGTCATCAACATTAGAATACCAAGAAAATTCCTATCAGACTCCCCTCAATATCCTATTAAATACTACCAACTGCCCCATGACTCCAAGGACCTCATAAGCTTTTGTTCTTAGAAGTTTCAGGCTCCAAGTCATGACGCACATAGTTTACTTTGAAACTTCTATTTTATACCTTCGTAGGCTATAAAATGAACATATCATTTGCTGCAGCCACATGATGCTTCATTTTTTTTTTTTATTTCAAGTGTTATTCCACGCTTTCGATCTAAAATTTTATAAGCCATTTCTTTCTCTTCCAACCAAACTAAACTACATGTTCCCTTTTCTTAACCAAGTTCATATCTTCTGTTGAACCCATGGATCTAGCTTTTAGGAAAACACCACCTGAGGTCCCTCACCAAAAAGTTTTGTTTGAGAGTTCAAGACAAACCCATCTGGAAGTCTTTGGAAGAACATGGGGATCGACACGAGCCCGGCATCATGTGGAACCCACATATGTCAGGTAGGGCCCCCAATTATGGGACTTACAATAATTTCTGAAGGTCCCTTTTTTTTTTTTTGGTAACTCAGGAGTAAAAGCTATAGTAATAAACAGAGTAGCGTGAAGTCTACAGAAGGGGAAAAAATGGGCCCCGCTGCAGGAATTGGCCCTTCGTTAAAAAATACGGCTCCCAATCTGTATACAAGATACATAAAATATACAAGTGCTAAAACCTGTGTGTTCACAAAATAAGAGAGAATATAGAACACAAACTTGAAACCTGCAACTGCTGTACAGTAAATGAGTCAGGCAACTCTCTATAAAACAGGAAGACGGTAGTAGTTGAACCTTGGAGCATAGATGAGTAACTAGCAAATATAGTCCAACACTGCAGCATGCGACTTCCAAGTTGCTAAACCATGCAACAGTAGGCCAATGACATAATAGTTTAAGAGGGGCAAGCACCGATAAGAACGTCAAAAAGATCAACAAAGTCAAAGAAAAAGGTTGAGAGATAAAGAAAACCTGCCGCCTTGCAGATGGTAGTACTTACGAGTGTATAGAAAGCCATTAGCCAGGTTAATAGTAGCAAAATCCTTGGGCAAAAGTGCACTATATACCAAAATGGTGTATCAATGAACTGAAGAACACAGGACAGAATATTGATCACTACGGTAGCAGGACACCGAAGAAGTAAACACCTATAGGAAAATTTGACACACGGAAACAAGGGCTACATAAATGCCTGTGAAGTCTTAGAACTCCCAGAGCTCCCAGAAATCCAATCAAACCACCATGTATGCAGTATAATCCGAAGAAAGATAATAGCTAAGCAAGTAGCCATGTCCTCAAAGTAAGGCGCTTAACCAGAGTTTTCCATACAAAGAATCTAAAACAGTAAGCACAGTAGTAACATCCCAAGGCCACCTGTGGAAGAAATGAAAGCCAAACACTTTTTCTTTGAAGATCCAAGTTAACTTCCCAGGACAGTCAGTAGGCAATGACGAAACAGCATTATTTTGAAGAAGTAAAACCAGCATCAGAGAAAGTAATTGAGGATTAGATAGTATTGAATTAGCAGAACAGTGATACATAGACCAATAGTAGAAGATGCAGCACTGGCACATCAGGTGGCACAGGGCATGGCACAACATGCTGTGCATAAAACCAAATGTAAAGCCATGATGATAAAACCATATCACTAGATTCCTTGTAGAAAGAAACCTTGGAGCACTGAACTCAGGTTTGGGTAGGTATCAGCATGAATGAGAGATGCACTCTCTTCTAAGTGGGTAACATATATAGAGCCAATTAAGGCAGGGAGGCACTCGAACAAGCACCCAAGGGAATCAATAAGAAACATAAGCCCCAGGTCATCATTGTTCAGTGAAGAATGTGTACCAAAATCAGGGAAAAGCTTAATGGGGTAGAGAACCCGACTCCCAGGCACACACGTCACAAAGTCAAGTATCGAGCGACAAAAGAGAAGCAAAAGGCAAAGCGAGAAAATCCAAGTAAGAGGAGAACCAAAAGAAGTAACCTAAGTGGTGAGCTTCATCCTTAACATTCCAGGCATAGATGGAATGGGAGATAGTAAAATTAATTCTATATTATATTATCATATTGATACCAACAATGGATAAAAGAGATAGTAAATAAATAATGGATTCATATCTATTTCCTAAAAGAGAGTCGGATAAAACAAATACATGGTATTTATTTTTGCATTCTAAATTATCACGTGAATGTAATCTAAAATTATCATTTCTTGACTAAAATATCCTTATAAATAAATAATTAAAAAATATTTATTAACTATCAATAAATCTAATATAGGATTTAATAATAATTTATATATTTATATAACAAAATATATTAAAATTATTATAATAATAAATATATGTTTAATATATGTAATAAATTTTAAAATGTTTACCAGCTAATATAGATTTGTTTTAATATTTAAAATAGCTAACATTAACATCAGTTATGTAAGTGGATTGTAAATGGCAAATAAATGGACTAAAAAATATTATTACTATTGAGGCCAATGGCTTATGGCTCGGTACATGAGATATTATCCGCTTTAGCTCATGGGCCTCATGATTTTATCCCTCTGAATTTCAATCCAAAACACACCTCATATGAGATGGATGGTCCCTTCCTATTTGAGCCAGAATCTTTTTTTGACTCACAATCAATGTGTGACTAATGATGCCCTCCGTTCTACATCATAACATAGCCTTTAGTCAATGAGGGTCTGTATATAGATGGGAGATGCCCTTCTCCTTATTTTTACCATAGACCTTAGTAAAGGAGAATCTATGTACGGACAGGAGTGCCCCATTATTGTAGATGGTCCCCTACCTGGTATGTCACTATTGCGGTCAAGAGCTCATGGCTCGGCACATGAGGGATTATTTACTCTGACCCATAGATCTCACAGTTTTATCCTTCTAGATTCCAATCCAAAAGGTGCCTCACAGGAGAGAAGGTTCCATCCTATATAAGATAGGATCTTCCTTGACTTACAACCAACATGTATGGGATTAATAATATCCTCCCTCCTATATTATAATATAATTCAAAAAGTACCTCACATGGGATAGGTAGTCACTTCTTATATAAGCCAAAGTCCCTTTGACTCATAAACAATATAGGACTAATGATATTCTCCCTTCTATACCATAACATAGCCCTTCAGTCAAGAAGAGTTTGTATTCAGATGGGAGGTGCCCTCCTTATTTTTATCACTAACCCCCCTGTAAAGGAGGATTTGTGCACAAACAGAAGGTGCCCATAGTTGTAAAGGTGGTCCCTTATCTGGCATGCCACTATTGTAGCCAAGAGCTCATGGCTCAACAAGTGAAGTGTTATCTATTCTGATCCATGGGTCTCATAATTTGTTCTCTGGATTTCAATTCAAAAGGTATCTCATGTGAAAAGGATGGTCCCTTCTTATATAAGCTAGAGTCTTCCTTAACTCACAACTAATGTGAAACTAGTGATGCCCTTCTTTTTACACCTCAATGGAGCCTTCTATTCAAGAGAGAATCTGTGTATGAATGAGAGGAGTATTACAATTATAGGGGTGGTCCCCTACCTTGTGCACTATTATTGCGACTAAGGGCTCATGGCTTGGTATGTGAGGTATTATCTGCTTTAGCTCATAGGTCTTACGATTTTGTCTATCTAGATTTCAATTCAAAAGGCATCTCACATAGGATAGGTGGTCTCTTCTTATATAAGCCAGAGTCTCCCTTGACTCACAACCAATGTGAGACTAATGATGTTCTCTCTTCTACACCATAACATAGCCCCCTAATCAAGAGAGAGTTTGTGTATGAAAGAAAATACCTTCCTCCATATTTTTACTACAGCCCCTCCAGTAAGTAGAGAGTCTATATATAGACAAGAGGTGCTCCATAGTTGTAGAGGTGGTCCCCTACTTAGCGCACCACTATTGCGGTTAAGAGCTCGTAGCTCAATATGTAAAGTATTGTTCACCATTCGACCCGATATCTCCTCCTTAAATTATAATTGAGCACTCATTAATAGGACAGCCACGAAAATCGAAGGAAGATCTAAAAAATCATGGCAAAGCAATTGTATGTCATCGACTTCTATCCAAACTTCTAATCAGACATTTACCGACCTTAAGATCGAGGTCCTACTAACGATGATGAACAAAGCTCGGTAACCTGCACGAGCATTGACTCAAGGCAGAACTTTGACTTAGTACCAATCTTAGGACATCAGTCTATTTATCCATGCGGGAGATCCTTCAAATCTTCCAACGAAATATAGGTATGATCCGTGATCGATACCCATGACTAACAATCCTGGTTTGTAGGTTAATGAGCGAATCTCCAATCCTAATAGCCTATCAAATTAAGATCTAGTAGTCTAGAGAATTAGGACCTAGTCTATCAAATTTTGACATAATCATTCACAACTCCACCTCTATATAAAGAGATAATAAAGAGATCCTCAAGTAAGCTCAGCTCTAGAGAATGCTCTTATGCTCTTGCTCTCTCTCCTCATACTTTCATTTCTCTATCGTTCTCAAGCTCCAATTGACTTAAATATCGAAGGGTCTTTATCGAAGAACCCTCCGACAAGAGTGGACTTCTCTTACAAGTTTCCTTGAACATCTCAACCCTTTAGTCAACATCAAATTTTTGGGTTGGAAGGAGTCTAACCACAGCCACATCCACTTCGAACCGGAGTCTTGCAGTAACAATTACTTGTATTGTTTATTCAAAGATATCATTGAAAATTTGATAATATTTTTGTATAAGATTATCTCTAACGAAATATAACAATCTTTTTTTTTCGATACTATTTTTTAGAGTAATTTTTTCGATAACCAAATATAGTAAAATTTATTTTTCTGTATAATTATTTTTTTAAATAAATAATTTTAGAAATCATCGTATTATCCTATAATCTAACGTATCCTAACCAAATAAATCCTATAGATCTCCATCAATAAAAAAATAAAATGACCATGAATCATTATTTAATGGAGGAGAAAGTCTTTGGCTAGTATTTTAGATCGGCTGCTGCTGTATACCTACCACCCCACACTAGTTTGGCCATTGTAGGTGGTGGTAAGCTTCGCATTAGAATCCGTATCTCTAGAAAGGACGACTAGGATACAACGTTTTGGAGGCACAAGAACACATGCATCCATCGGAAACGTGGGGACTGGAGATCAAGTCTATGGCCATGAATGGCCATTTGCATGGTGCATGTCATTGATATACCACCATGCATGCGTGTAGCCTTGTGGGCGTGGGTGAGTATGGCAGTGCTCGCACATGAGTCTCTTTAACCTGGAAGAAATGGTTCGTCGTCTTCCACAAGGCCAACACAGCCGAGGAAGACATGCCCCACCGTTTCATCGCCTCTCTCACAAAAGATACACAGCTGTCTCGTACCCCACCCTCCCTCCTTGAGATTGTCCACAGCCGACAGCTTATTGTGAATCATGGGCCAAATATAGATCTTCGCTTTGCAAAGGCATGACAGCTTCCGGTTAGCTGCTTAGCAACTGGACAAATAATTAGACATATATAGTAGTCAACAGATCTTACATCCACTGGTCCACAGTATTAGAATGGTTTCGAGCTGGAATGTTTGTTCAATTTTGAACTCATAATATTTGAACCAAGTTTGAGTCAAGCTTTATGTCCAACTTGAATCAAGCTTCGTGTCCAGCTGGAACTAAGATTGGTTTAAGGTACATGTACATAGACATATACATATATATATATATATATATATACACACGTGCACGCGTGCACACACACGCACACATGCATACATGCGTGTGTGTGTGTGTGGAGAGATTGACTTGACTGTACCCAAGTAGACTCCACTCAAATTTACTTGTCTAGAATGGAGGATGAAAATCTCACGTCACTAATCTAAGCTGTTGGATATGATCTAATATAATTACTTACATAGCAAAACTCTTATGGTTTGAAAACCCTTAGCTCTTGCACTAAGTAGTCAAAAGATATGTAATTTTTTTTCATATTATTAATTATCCAATTTTTGATCATATAAAAATAAGTCTTTGAATCACATAATTTTATATGTAAGTAATTTAGAGATGGTTGATCACATCTAATCGCTTAGATCATTGTCGTAGGAATCTTATCATTAAATCTAGATCAAACTAGATTTCAATGAAGATCCATGGTATCAAGGTCTTTTCAAGCTGGAATTTTTATCTAATTTTTGAACTCATTAGGTATTAATTAAGATTTTGATCCAATCTGGAATCAAGCTTTAATTCAGGCTTGAAACTAGCTTGGTTCAAGTTTGAATTGATCTTTAGCACGGCTTAAGATTTTTCAACCTGATCAACTAGACCTGCAATTGTCTCAATTTGAATCAAGCTTGAATGGAGCTTGAAATGATAGTACATGAGGTGAACCTTGATCTCAACTGTTAAGCTTGAATATAATTTCTAACAGACCCAGGCTCAATCAATCTTGGCTCAATTACACCTTACATATAATTTACCTATGATTTAAGAACCTGTCACGCCCCGATCCGAGATTGTGAATCGAGGGTCATGGCAACCGCCGCATACTTATAGAAAACTCTTTCCATAAGCATGCAAGGCATCTTATCATGCTATCCTAAAACAACAGCGAAATAATTAGTCAATAATTTAAATCCAAAACATAACGACTTAAATTCTTTTTTAATATCTCGATAAATCCAACAATGATTCATAGGCCTTACATTAAATTCAATAAGACTTTCGACTTAAATAAAAGTATAGGGATTCTGCTTCCGATCACTCTTCCAATCATATCTTGTATCATCTTAATTCCTCAACATCTGTAAAAACAGTAAAATAGGAGGTAATGAGCTAGACAGCCT
>KE504872.1:120555-145770 GCA_000441515.1 Elaeis oleifera
GGGAGTCGATGAACGGAGGAAGAAGAGCTTTTCTTCTTTTTATTTTATTTTTTTTATTTTGGGCTTTGTGGGCTGAGATTCATCACTTGGGCCTGGGCTTGGGTCATCACATAACCCATGGAAGTTTACTTGTGAATACACTGCTAGCATCGAGTTACCAAATAGGCATCACACCTTGCAATTGAATCGGTTCCTCTGTCTTGGATTTTGAGAAACTCCTGATAAACTTCAACACCCAGTACTGAAGATTGGACCCCGCTGTGATCTGCTCAGAGAACCACTTTTACTGAGGTATTTCTTTGTCCTTGCCAATACCCTTCGTTGGAGATTTTCTACATCTAAACTTTGCTCCCATAGGCCTCACTCTCTCTTATAAGGAGAAATATAATAGTTGCATTTAGAACGAGTATATCTATCACTTGACATTAACAGCAAATTTTTTCTATGCTGAGTGAAATCACAACAATTTATAATCCAAGGATCAGGTTAATTATTTTGTTACCCAACATCTCTTCTACATTGATATATCGGACTTCATAGGAGCAACAACCTGAGGCAGAGGTGGTGCCCTGGAGTTCACTGTACATGAGCAATGCTAGATGAACTTTTTGTAGAACAATTCATGAGATAGCTGATATAGCAAACCTTGTAATAGTTAGCATTACTGTGAGCTTGAATGATCCATTCTGATTAAAAAAAGCATGCAGAATCAGTAATTCATCTATATTGATCCTAAAATGCTCCACTTAACCTTTTTCTATCACACACGGCATGGAGGAATTAGCAAAGAGCTTTGTTTGTGTGCACTGACTTGGACTTCTTCATATCCTTAACCATGCAGTATCTTTATTTCTGCATATAGGATCATTTGGGAACCAAAAAAAAAAAAGACTAAGAATGCGCCATGCAGAGCAAACATAAGAATCCGACTGCAATCCTGAAAATATGCATGTCCCAAAACACGGGATGCTGAAGCAAATGGTAAGTTTTCAAACTCAAGGTATCAGATCCAATAACATTTAAAACCACAAATGATGCATTTTAAACGGACTCAACATTCTTTATTTTGAGAAGGAGAGTGAAGGGAGGAATCCACATTACTCACCAGATTTTATTAAGAATAAATGCAGAAAACAGTATGCAATCTGCATAAATTACATCACAAAAGAAGGAAAGAAAGCAGCTAAAAATGTACAGAATGATATATAACATCAGTGCATGATCAAGGCTAAGCTGAAAAGAGCACACTTCCACAAAGATTTGGGAGCAAAAAGGAGACTCAGAAGAGTAGTATCTGTTCCCCCATCAGATAGCAGCAAAAGATCCTAGAGATGATCATCTTTTACTCAACATTGACTCATATCTTTATTCATCTTGCTCATATGATCTAAATTCAAATAATACTGATATGCATTTAAAGATGGCCTATTATCCAGCACTGTTTGAAAGACTATGAATTCTTAAGTGAAAGCTAAGCATTTTTTTCTTGATTGTTGATCAAGATACTGGCGTTAACAAAAAAGCCATGCATGAATGGGGCGTATGGTAGTTGTCAGCTTGTTTTATATCTCCATTGTAGTGTCTCATGCTGCAGATGATCAAAGAACATTCATTTAGTTCTCAAGTTTCTACCTAAATGCATGATATGAGATTATGCATTTGAATTTGGAGAAAACAGCCAGACTTTCCAAAGACATGCTAGCTTATCCAATTCAAACAGCTACACTGCAAATTGACAAAAGAAACAATTCAAAAATGAAAACATCTATGGATAGATAAATATTTGAGAAGGCAGTGACTTGTTGATCTAGCTTAGTGATTTCATGGTGTTTGCACTAAAACTAGACTGCTGCTCAACAATTTTATATCAAAATCTAGCTATTTCACTCTTATTTAAAGGATTATCTGCTTCAAATTATTTGATCATTCATAAGCTAGGAATAGAATATTATCTGGAATACAAATTATCTTCTTTGCTGACTCATAGAGTTATCTGCATTTATCTAAGTACTATATTTATATGTTTGATCGAACTATAAGTGTTAGAGGCATATTATTGGGCTGTAGCTCATCATCTTATTTTTCTTGTCACCCTTCAGATGCTGAGGAGTAGCTTGGACTATAAGTTATGGACTATGTGCAGGAGTGTCAGGGCTAAATTTATGTTTTGTTTACTGGACCTTAGTTGTTGAACGAAAATTTACATTTTGAAGTCCATAATATGTGGTGGTTGGTCATCCTTTAACTTTGATCCTTTTGAGATTAATTGGATGTTGCTATTAAAACCATTTATTTGGGACTGTTGACACTCTGAAATTTCTATCATTGTCTGTTCTGTGACAGTGGTAACCTTTTCATGGAAGTTCTATTTTTAGACTTGAGAATTGCAAGCAGAACTTGCATGCAGGGCTAAGTCTCATGGGATGCGTGGTTGATTGTCACATGTCTAGCTTCTGCTATAAGGTTAGGACTTGACAGGTGGAACAAGTAAGAAACCATGTATAGATGGGTTTCGAGGTCTCAACCCTATCCCAGTTATTATGTTCTCATAGAAATAGGACCGGGCAATTGGGACACCCTCATCCTGTTGGGATTTAAGATCATAATCATGCTAATATGTTTGAGATCATGATTGCTCTATTTAGATATATCTTTCAATATTATTGATTCATATGGTATGTGAAGGGCATATGAATTTATTAGATGAGATTAGATAGAGATTTGATAAGACATTTAATTCTTTACTTTTAAACATATGATGGTTCTTGATTTTCTCATCCATCCAAATGCAGCCTCACAAATCATGGGGCCAACTCTCCAAATTAATTGTGGTATTTGGTTGCAGATCTTTTGCAACAGAATGTAATGTTCAATTGTATCCGAGACTGTATCCTCTTTCCTAATATTTTATAGCTCTATTAAAGGAGATTAATGCATCAAGTGGAAGAAAGGAAGAGATTTTAGGGTATCTTTGTTTAAAAATTGATAGATAAAATCAAAAGGAATATTCCACAAATTCAAAAATCATTTTCTTTAATAACATGTGTGCAGCATCTTACCATTTGATCTAAAAGTACAATTATCTAGAGACTAGTAGTGCCAAAGCAGTTGCTTTCTTATAAGGGAGGTTACCTAGTAAAGTTTGGCCAATATTTGAATTTGTTTTGGGTTTAAAATGTATTTCAACATTTAATATGTCTCGCAGCGTATTACGACGAGGGTAAATATGTAACACAATTTGCTTCTAGGTTTATTCAATGCTTGCATTTCTTTGCAAAATAGGCCCTAAAAATCCAACGATAATATACAATTCCATTATAGTAAAGCAATCTTCGCTTCTTCTTCTCTCTCTTTTTTTTTTTTTTATACTAAACGAGCAATCATACCATTTTAGTGTGAGTGTAATTCAAAAACCAAATATAAATATCATGCAGTGCTCCTAGACAATCATCTCCTTAGCACTAGAATCAGTCTCCGATGTGATCGGCCACAAAGAAAGCAATTCAGTCCATAACTGTTTGTCTCTCGATAGACATATCGAACAGGTATCAACAAAATAATAAAAGAACTCTCAAATATAAAAGAGTAGCTGGTGATCTTCCAACCGCATCATCTCGTCTCAGATCCAGCCAATAATAATAATAAAGCTCCCAATCCCTGCTTTCACAATAAAGATAAGCCACTAATATTAGAATGTGTGCTCTTTATTATTGTACAAATAGTGTTTTAACTATTGTTTCTTATAACTGCGAATGAATCTATATCATTGCTGTATGGGAAAAGCACCAAAAGTTTCCCCAAAAAGCATTTTTGGCTTAAAAATTTATATTCAATTCGATCAACATGGTCCCAGCCAACTCGATCCGGCCTCCTCGATCCAATATAGATTTATTTTAAGATGGAACCAGACCAGAGAATTCCTAATCAAGTATTGGACTTGGAGTGGAGGATGTAGAAATTGGGTTGAGTTAGCATTTTACCCCGGTGTAAGTTCTGGGCCCTCGCATAAAAATCCCCGTGCGGTAAAACCCTTTTAAGGACAAGGCAAAATTCTTTGTGCACCGCGGACGGTGCAAAATGCACGCACCATTCTCATGCAAGGTAGATGAAAAAAAAAAAATTTCACACATCGCATTTTAACTCCATGCATGAATCAAATGGTGCACGCGATTCTGCACCGCCCGTGGTGCACAAAGAATTCCTCATAACTTCGGGCCCCTATTGGGCCAGAGTCCCAATCTTCTTTCTACCTGCCCGTTAGATACTCCCGACGCCGTTTGAAACCAATCTAAAACCCTAACGTCCCAAGCAACCCGCTCACGCTCTTCCCCTTTTAATCCCCTCGCGCCGCCCCCATACGAAACCCTAGTCTTATCTACCGGCGGGGAGTGCGAACGAGCTCGGCAGCACAACCTAACCCTAGCTCGTCGTCGTCGGAGAGATCGGAGATGGGCGCGTCAGGACGAAGACCGTGAAGAAATCCTCTCGCCAGGTGATCGAGAGGTACTACTCGCGGATGACCCTGGACTTCCACACCAACAAGAAGATTCTTGAGGAGGTGGCAATCATCCCCTCGAAGCGGCTCCGGAACAAGATCGCCGGGTTTTCAACCCACCTGATGCGCCGGATCCAGCGTGGACCCGTGCGCGGCATCTCCCTCAAGCTCCAGGAGGAGGAGCGCGAGCGCCGCATGGACTTCGTCCCCGACGAGTCCGCTATCAAGGTCGATCACATCGAGGTTGACAAGGAGACCATGGAGATGCTCACCTCTCTCGGTATGGCCGACCTCCCCGGCGTCGAGAAGCAAGCCGATGCCCCCGCCGTCCCCATTTACTCCGGCCGCCCCGGTGGCTACGGTGGCCGGAGGCTCTAAATTCCGAGTTTAAATAGTAGATTTAGGTGGAGAGGGTAGGAGGGACGGAGGTCTTGGTAAAAGTCTCTCTTTTCTCTTTCCTTCAGCATATCTTCGAAAGTTCCGAACTTGGTATTGATATTCCTTTATCGGTTTTGCTTTAAGTTTTCGCTGGAATTGAATGATGGACAGATAACAGTTTGATGACTGTTTTGATTAATTTGGATTTGCTGTTATTGGCAGTTGTTGAGACTCCGTCTAATTCTTGGAGGTTATGTTCTATATTGTTTTGATGTGTTCTTTTATGTTCAAAATTGTTATTGTTCTGGCACGAGTGTTAATATGGAACGTGCTTGATCTATGTTATATCATAAACCATTGAACTTAAAAGGAGCTATATAGGAATACTTTGGAAGCTTATTTAGTTAGATGCTAGGACTAGTCTTCAGGTTCTTCGTATATGAATTTTGGATGATGGGCTTTGCACTGCTTTATTGCTCATATTATCTCTCAAACCGCTATGATTGTTGTACATAAATTTGTTCTGGTTGCTAACGTGTTTGATTGCTGTTGGCTGCTCCACTTGATGACTTGTGAATGTTAGTCATCAAATTTTGAACAAACTTTCTTGGGTCCATTAGCCTTATTGATGGCATTGGTTGTCTGGATGCTTTAATTGTTTTGGTACACACACAATCTTTGTGGAATGCCCAACATCTATTTAAACTTGGCATTGATTTCTGATATAGTTTTGTTTATTGGTTTATAGCACCGTGACTGAGAAACAAATTAAACTGTCGAGTGGTTTCATGGATACAGTGTAGCATTTGCTGTACTTTTGTCAGCTCTTACTATCAACTTTGTATAATATGATCAAGTCATTCAATATAGATGTTGTTTCTAGGTCTCTGTTACCTGTTGGACTGAAATGTGGATGAAATAGTCCGTTAGATGATTGCATGACCAGTCATTGTATCTGCCATAAATAAATGGTTACTAAATTTTTAATCCAACAGATTTCTTCTATATGATAATATGCATTTTGTTGTTTCAATTCAATTTTTTGACAAGAATTCATCAGGTGATTGACTTCAATCCCATTGTTCTTCTTTTAACCTAATTTCAATCTTCCACTTGATGCTGCAGGCCTTACAAAATTTATGTCATAGCTTATATTGATTGTACTTGTGTTCAAAAGCATCCCTCTTACCTTGTTATTCTAATGATATCATATTCACAACCGTAGTGACCTAACAAAGTCCTGACTGTGAATTGATGGTCTCTTTTAATGAACTAGCATTTAATTTGTGAATCTTATTATGCTATTAATTTACTGGTTGAAATATTGATCTGTATATTCTCTATTGTTAGCTACATTTATCTCTAACTCTTTAAGATCTCTTGGCTTATTAATTTAGTTTAAGATGCTAGCATAACCATTAGACAACTCTTTCTGCCATTTGATGTGATGGACTAACCAATTTATTTTGTTTTGCCATTTTCATTTCTTATGTCATTGAACTTGTCATGCTCTGTTCTTTGTTGATATTGACATCCTCATTCGCTGTACATAGTAGTGACACCGCTACTTTTGCTCCCATTTTTGTGTAATGTCTAAGTGGCATAATCCTTTTCTTCGACAAAATGGTTGGTTGTCTTACTACAACTTTCTAATAATATCATGAGATCATGTGATCTCATGGAAATGCATGTTCATAATCTCAGAATAACCGGATTAATACTTAAATAGTTCCTCTATTTTATTGTATTAGGTGTAAGTTCAAAATAGAGGAATTTAGCATTGTCTGCTAGCCATCAGTTTTGGTTGTAGCCTTATGACATATTGTATGGCAATTGTGATCCTTTAATCTTTTTTAATAACATAGTTGGTTACAGTGCTCCACATAAGTTTCCATGGGCTTGGAAAACACTTATACATCATTCTTTATAATTCTACTGTTCAGTCATGAATTACCTTTTCTTCTTGCTTTAATTTTCATGATTCCTTGACTTAGTTTGTTTTTACAATTTTAGCATGTTTATGAGTGTAGTATGTATCATAAAGGTAACTCTTATGATATCCATAACTTAGTATATTCCATTCAATTGTTTTATGCAGTCATTTAGGAGTTGGTTTCTTTGAGAATTGGATCCAGGATGTGTCACTGTTATTAGTTCAGATTTTGTTGGTGAACATGAAGTCTTTTTCTGGGACAAGAATCAATGGCTCTTTGGTCTAATAGGACTAAGGAACTTAATCTCTTGGTGGAGGGTCTGATAGGAGCACAAGAAGATCTGTGGCGGGATCAGTCTAAGTTTTTTTCTTTCCTCCCCTTTTGTCCCGCTAGATGCAGTTGGAGTCTGTGGTGGGGGATCTGCGTCCTTTTGTGTCTATTTGACCGGCAGAGAAGCCTGTCTGTTGAAAACGTGGGAGATAGGAGTCTTTCATTTCTTCCGTTAGAGGCCCTATTTAAGGGAGGATCGTGAGGTTTGTCAACTAGGTTTCTGCAAAGCTTGGTGTATTCGAGATGCCGTATAATTGGATCATTTTGAAATGATCTTGCAGTAAGAGGTTTTTGCCGCAGTTATTGTCCTTTCTAAAGGGCTGATCCTGGTAGATGTTGCTGGTTTGGGATTTCCTTTGATCAAAAGAGGCCCAAACGTATAATAAGTGTCTAGGTGTGCTTGTAATGAGATTGGTGTTCGTATCCTTTGGTACTTTTAGGCAGACTTGACGATTCCTAGCCGTATTTTGGACCTACAGGGTCGTGGCCCTCAAATTGTAATTTTATGTGTTGTGTTCTGATTTAAATGGATCAGTGTCCTTTTGTTTTTGATTGGCTTGAACACCAAAACTATATATTTGAATTCCATTGTGGTGAACGATGGCATCATGGTACCAAAACAAAGAAAAAAAAGAATGATATTTTATCAAAAAAAATTCACGTTGGCTGGTCATTTATGTTACCAGTGCAAGTAACGAGGGAGAGTTGAATCTTGCGATGTCATGGGATCACCATATGTTTTTCTGAATTTTAAGTTATGATAAATTCAGTACCTGAGATGATGAATGAGATTGGTTGGTGTGGTTGCTTTGCTTCCATGGGCAATTGCAATCAAAGAGCAGGCTTCCTCCATTAAGGGGAGGCAATTTCATATCAAAAAATTATTATAGTCGTCGTTTACCAAAAGACAATTTATTGCTGGGGTGGGTACCGTGGGCACCTTTTTTTGGTTTGGAGGCTAGGCTTCTTTTTGAGGGATGCATAAGTTGGTCAATAATCTTGTTTGATCCTCCAATAATTTCAAGGACATTTTTGGTATTGTGTTTGCTTTTTGTTCTTGTTTTAAAAATGACCTGGGCTCAGTAGCATGTTGTGGAAATTTTTGTTTCTAAATTGGCTATAAAATTTTAGAATTTTGTAACAAAAGATTTGTTGTTTTCAGATAGTGAAAATACGAATAAAAGTTATATAAGTTTGGTGTATGCATTATTTCGATGCAATCTCAATGTGGTATTTTATTGATTTGCCGAGAAAGCACAAAAACCAGAACATTGTCAAATAGGCCTCTATCTATTTATTTATTTGGTTATAAAGGGGTCAAAGACCCCACAATAATCAGAAATGAGGAAATTGAACTTCTGATCTGTCAGCCAGAGCAAGAAGCAGAGAAGTAGAACGAACGAAAATCAAGATGAACGTTATAGTCAAGCCAATCTATCAGTAGGTCGGTTAGTTTCATCAGAAAACATGAGATGCCATGAAGAAGCTCAAAGAGTGTAAAAAAAGCTTAATACCAACAGGGAGAGGGAGGCAAAGCCATCCATCAAATTTTAATGACCTGTCTTGAGGAAGATTTGAGATCTATTTGACCGCTATAATTGAATCTCCTTCCAATCAAATAAATTTGAATCCAAACTGAAGGACAATGCTGATAAGGCATTTCCAAACCGCATGGAGCTCAGCAAGTGGCATTGAAGGATCTTGGGACTTGAGGCCGCAAATAAGATATTACCAATGTAGTCTCTAATAATGTAGCCAATACCTATTTCAACATTTGTTGAAGATGCATCAAAATTCATCTTTACCACGCCGCGGAGGGGATACTCAAGAACCAATTGATGACAAGATTTAGAAGAGCCCATAGAGTTGCTGGTATTCTTATGCTACAGATCTTCTGTACCGGGCTGTTATCCAACATTATAAAGTATTTATGTGCAAGGTGATGGGCTCATTAATATGTCGAAACTGGATTCAGTTGCTTGTTAAAAAAATAGACTCATTTTTAGAGATCCAAATAGCCCAAGTTGTATAAGAGTTAATAGTTTTATCATAATTAGGAATAAGATTTCCTGACTAGCTATCAATAACTAGATCTTGGATGGAATTAATTTGAAAATACTTAGATGGTGATCGGTAATTTCACTCTAGACCAATAATGCATGGAAGCATTCAATAAGTGCATGCTGAATATCCTAAATGTCTGCATGACAGAGATCGGAGGATGCATTATTATGATGTAAAAATTAATTGGTAGAAGCAAGTTCTTGCAAACCAAACATCTTCAACCCACCGTTCAACGAAAATTTTATCCCTTAGAGCCGCTTTCAACTTTCATACCCAGCTGAATTTAATTCCATTTTCAAGTTTAGCTGTTCTGTACACTATTCTGTAAATATCTTTGTTCTTCAATACAGTTGTACCAGTCGAATTCAAAGCTAGCCTATCATGGCAGTCATTAATGAGCAAAAGAATTGACATGATTTGCTCTACCATTTCATCCAAAAAAACTCCTCAAAAAATGTTATAATCTATGTTCTATTGGCAGTGATCAATTCAGCAATCATCATATTCTCATGATATAAATTGCTGTTAATAAGAATTGATTTTTTATTCAAGGATATGTTTAACAAATTTTCAACATTAGATAAGATGGATAGGACCAGAGGAGCGCAATAGTCCGTGGGAGGCGGAGGAACCGTGGGCCTCGTGCACTCGCTGGCATGTTGCCGGTATACATCGCAGAGCCGGATGAAACAAAGGTTCCTGGATAGTTCCTGAGTCGTCTCTCTCCTGAGTACTACACCAGAGTAACAAAAATCCTTTGATGCCTACGTCAGAGGAGATCATAACCAAAATCCTTGATGTGCCCATTAGAGGAGATCATATGAAGCGATTTTTTTTTTTTTTAATCATGTATCTTGTTGCATCCATCTTAAAAGGAATTAAAGAGTCAAAACAGGATAAGATCCCTATTAACAGAACATATTTCATGAATTTAAAAAAGCAAAAAGAAAAGGGAAATACATGAGCATTGCCTGTGAGGTTATCCCTTTGTATCTTTCTCATCTTTCTTATCGAGACGTCATTTTCTTTGATTAATTCACGGGGCCTCCTTCACAAATATGAGTCATTGCGTATTGATTTGTCTTTTTGGTCATTTTTAGATATGTATCAAAGAAGCTTAAATTATATATCAAAAATTTATTATATATCATTTGGATATATACTTTATACTAGTAAATATTTTAGAAACTATATATTAATTTATTTGAAGAAATGTATTAGATCATTGATGCATATACATTAAAGCAATTTAAATGTGTCAAATGTGTTTCATTTGTGTATATACTATATACTAATGAATATAATATTTTAAAAATTATATATCAATTTATTTGGAGGTATGCATCAATCACTAGATAACAGATAACTTCTTTATTAGATGCATATTATCTAGCCATATACTATATATTAGTGAACACAATTTATAGACATGGAGAGGAAGGAACTTTATATTTCGAAGGAGAAAGAAATTTGGAGGAAGAGGAATGTTTCAGGGAAAATGGAGAGAGATGGATGGCTTGATGACCAAGAAGAGAAGGATATAAGTGCCAATGCTTCATATATTTCTTTCTTATTTCTTAAAATCATGGGAGGATGGACTCTCTTATGTTAATAGGAGAAGTCTCGTCCCATTTTGACTTTTTAACTTCTACTTTAAGATTGATGCAATGGATACATATAGATTTGAAAATGGATCGAATAATATCTATTCAAACATATTTTTATATTAAAAATCTATCAAGATATGTATAAAAATTTGAGCATCCGAATAATATCTATATCGACATCCATATCTGTTGAAGCAAAATGGATATGGATAGATAACTACCGATCTTTATAATCCTACTTAATTTTATATAGTAATTATAATTTTTAAAAAATTATAATGATATTAACTTGTTATTAACTTCATTTACTATCTACTTAATAATATCTTTATTTCTATGGTTATTAAATTAATTATTTGATTGATATCTATATTTATATTCATATTTTTAATATCCAATTTGTATTTATATCCATCTAAACTAAATATTGACATAAATTTGTACATTTATTAATATCCATATTCATATTTATTAAATAAATAAATATAGCTGTGGATATATCCAATTTTGTGCTTGATTTGGTTTTAACTTTAGATATGCAGTGAAAAAAAAATCGCTTCAGATGGTCTTTCTTTTGCATGCATAAAAATATTTTTTATTTAACAAAGGGGATAGATGGTGTCAAAGATACCCAGGAACCGTTTCAGTAATCATCAACTACCACGTTAGAGCGGTGATACGAGGGAACCTCAATATTTTTCCTTCTCGATGATTGTGCGGCTGTGCGGTGAATCTAAAGTTGGTGTACTGGTGTACCGAACAGCCTCACTTCTCAACAATATAATATAAAAATTTTTTTATATAGCTATTCTTATAAATATTAAAATATATATAAATATTTTTTAAATTAATAGTTGTATGTAAATTTTTTCAAATTTTACTATGGTACTTCTTTATAATATTTTGTTATAAAAGATATTATAGATATTACAAGTTATGATTTTATATATTTAATTTTTAAAAATAATATTTTATTATTATTTATTTCTTCTTCCTTCTCCACAGCTCCTCTGTTAGTTTCCTCTCTCTGCTTCTCTGCGTCCAACCCCACTTCTTGGCATCATCGCAGCTGTTCCGAACCGATCCTCCGCCCGTGGCCCTCTCTCTTGACCTCTTGCCTGTAATTCCTCCATCTCCTCCATTGGCGACTTCTCTGCACCCCGTGCCCACCCATGGCTCGTCCATCCCTCTAACCACCCACAGTCCCCTCTCCTCTGCCCACAACGCCCATTGGTCCTTCGAGCACCACCCCCCACACCCCCGCCCTGATGCCCCATGCGTGCGCCCGCGTTCCCCCTCCCACCTTCCACCTGGCATCTACGGGTTGTCCGCCCCATGTGCTCGTGGGTCCTCAGCCCGTGATCAACCCTGCCCCCAACTCGGCACTTGAGACTTGTCCGCACCACCACTCCCCATTACCATAACCCCTGTGGGTCATCCACGCACCCCGACCCCCTCCCCCACCTGTTTGCAGTCACCCCTATGGCCACCTATGTGTCATCGGCCCCCTTCCCCCGCCACCTACGGTCACCCACCATACCCCCCTCCCCACGGCCATCCTCAATCACCACCCCCCTATGGCCACCCGCGGGTCGTCCGCACCCCCGCCCACCCCAACCACTACCCACAGGCCGTCCGCACCACACCCACCCACCCAACCCCCACCCCTGCGGTCATCCACCACCCCACTTGCTTGCGATCAACCACCGCAGCCACCCAAGGGTCACCCGCCCCTCCACCGATCATCCGCCTTACCACCTGCCTGTGGTCACCCCGTGTGCCCTTGGTCCACGCCACTCGCTGTCACCTGTGGCTCTTTCGCACCCTCGCATGCCTGCGGTTGGCCCCTACCGACATCCACCTGCGACACCTCCATGCCCCCAGTCCACACCGCACCCCGACACTCATGGCTCTTTTGCACGTGGTCACCCTTCGCTAGTCAGAGAAGATTTTTTGAAAAAAAATTAATTTAATTATAAAAGCTACCATTAATTCAATGTTAAAATATTTCTAATCTTTGAAATATTTACTATACTTGTCATGCATAGGAATACTTAGTTGGTTGAAATCCGAATGGTCCATGTCTAATCCAATAGATAGAAACACACAAATAGTAAGAGGACTAAAATATCTTTTGGAGTACTGTAGCAAAACCTAAACTTTTTCTACAGTGCTTCAATGAATATTTTAATCTTGTTACTACTGACCTATTTCCGATCATCAATTAAAATAGATAATTTGGATTTCTCTATTATCAATTGGTTGAAGCACTAATATACATGATTGGTATGATAAATATTTCAAAGGTCAGAATTATTTAGCCACTGAAATAGATGGCAAGTACCTAATTAAATTGAATTTTACAATTTTTTGGTCAAAAACTTCGGCTCACTCCTTCCCAAATGATAATTTTGGTGGTTGGTTGCCGCCGAAGGTGGAGATGCTCAAGAGGTGGGCACTTGACTCTTCATCAAGGGTGGTAGAGGAGGAGGAGGAGGAGGGTTGGGTGGGGAGTGGGGTTTGCATTGGTTTAGGGTCCTTACTACCACACAGGAGGAAGAGAAAGAGCATGTGGCAGCAAGAAGGTGAGCGATGAAAAGATGGGCGGAGGAAGAGGAAGGAGGGTGGCGTGCGATGGTGGGAGGTGAGTGGTGGAGAGGTGGGTGAAAAAGGAGGAGGAAGGGGGCTGGTGTGCTATGATGAAGAGATTGGCAGAGGATGAGGAAGGGGGCAAGGTGCGGCAGCGAGACCGAGCGGTGAAGAGATGAATAGAGGAGAAAAGGGTGCAACATGCAGCAGGGAGGCAGGCGATGGCAGGGAGATAGGTGGCGAAAAAAGTTATAGAGAAAGAGAGTTAAAATAATAAAATATTATTTTAAAAATAATAAAATATAAAAATATGGTGTTGGAGTCATACTTTAAATATCATTTACAAGAAAATACTATAAAAGAGCTGCAGCAAAGCTCATATATGTATATTCTCATAAAATACTTATTTTGTGTGCATGCATTTTTTTTTTACATATGTACCCATACAATCTATCATCGTTAAGAAATTAATGATTTAAAATTAAATAATTAAATATTCTTAATAGATAGACATCCAAAAAAATTATTTATAAGGTATACATGATAATTACAACTGTTATGGTAGTTATCGTGAGTACCTCGGATTGGTGGTTACCGCGAGCGTTCGAATCGGCATGGTATCACAGAATACTTCAAGTTGCCAAGCTGCCGCCATAGCCGCTAACTGTTATGCAGAGCTGAGATACCCACACGGTCCGTTTAGCATACGAGCCACCCTTAATATCTCAATTGGTTATTTTTCGATGTGTGCGATGACTGTCCATCTCGATCGGATCGACTCAGACGTAACCAACTCTCCTAATTTTATAGAAGTGATTAAAGGCTGAATTATCTCATCCATAATGGCATATCCAACAACCTTGTAATTTCGGGATCGCACGATCTCACAGCTATATAACCAGCTGATCAACAGCCTTCTATATAAGAACTAGAGTCCTGAAGATCAAAGGTAAGCCAATCAATCTCTCTCAGAGAACTCGTTGCTGCTTCATTATTCTCTGAATCTGACTTGAGCATTGGAGGGTCCTTACTGAAGCCACAACCTTCGATTTGGACTCATTTTACAGGTTACTCCAGTGCTATAATCTCTGCACGAGGCTCAGTCGCCTTCTCTCTAATCTTAACCAAATCGAATAGCAACAGATAGAGGAAGGGCCTACATTCGCATCATGGCTCCTAGACGAATATCGTTCCGACTCTCTAATGCCGTCACCTCACGCTAGGTGGCAGGCCAAGTCAATAACCAAGTGCAACCAATGATGTCGGAGGTTCCACTGCTAGCCCAGCAGGCCTAGCCAACATCGATCATGGATGACCAATTCAATTAGCTTTTCCAGCAAGTCCAGAATCTGTTGACCACGGTCCAAGCGATCCAAACTTTCGTTACGCCCTTCAGACGATGCTATAGCCTACTCAGACTGCCCCTGCACCCTCTCCAGCGGTGCAACCTACAGTTCTCATGATGGTTTCCCCACAGAATCCTGTTCAAAATTCAATCCCGTAGCTACCACTTCAGCCGATTGCTACTTGATTTGGTTGAGGTCGGAGAGAAGGCGACTAAGCCTCGTGTAGAGATGATGGCACTGAAGTGACCTGTAAAATAAGTCCAAATCAGAGGTTGTGGCTCTAATGAGAACCCTCCGATGCTCAAGTTAGATTTGGAGAATAATGAAGCAGTAACGAGTTCTCTGAGAGGGATTGATTGGCTTATCTTTGGTCCTCAGAGCTCTGATTGCTTATATAGAAGGCTGTTGAATAACTCGTTGTGCAGCTGTGAGATTATGTGATCTCGAGATTACAAGACCATGGGATATATCATTGTGGGCGAGATAATTCAATCCTTAATCGCTGTCGTAAAATTAGAAGAGTCGGTTACACCTAAGTCAATCCACTCGGGGTGGACAGTCATCGCACACATCAAAGAATAAACTGATCGAGGTATTAGGGGCGGCTTGTATTGTAAACAGACCGTGCAGGCACCTTAGCTCTGCACAACAATTGGCGGCCATGGCGGTAGCTTGGCAATTTGAAGTAGCCTGTGACATCATGATGATATGAACACTCATGGTAACCACCGATCTGAGGCACTCATGATAACCACCGTAACACTAGGAGAACTCAAGATCTGATGAAAGCTTGAGAGACAAAGAGGTAGACATGGGATTTGACCCAGAAGAGCTCTGGACACTGCATGTGAATGGCTCATCAAGTGCAATGAGAGCAGGGGCTGGACTCATTTTGATCAGAAGGAGAGGTGGCGGGATACGTCTTACACTTTGACTTTCTCATCACTAATAATGAAGCAGAGTAAGAAGCTCTACTTTTTGATCTCAGAGTGGCGAGAGAAGTGGGAGCCCAGCATCTAATTAGATCTTCAGCGACTCTCAGTTAGTGATCGGCCAGGCCCGAGAAGAGAACATGAAAAGATACCTCAAAAAGGTAAAAGACAAGTCAGATTCAGAGAATAATGAAAAATCAAACCAAAGGTAAGCCAATCAAGACAAGTCAGATTCAGAGAATAATGAAAGACTAAACCAAAGGTAAGCCAATCAATCCCTCTTAGAGAACTTATTGCTGCTTCATTATTCTTTGAATCTGACTTGAGCATCGGTAGATCCTCATCGAAGCCACAATCTTCGGTTTGGATTTATTTTGCAACTCATTCCAGCATCATCGTCTCTGCACGAGGCTTAGTCACCTTCTCTTTGATCTTAACCAAATCAAGTAGTAATAAATAGAGGAAGGGCCTACATTCGCATCATGGCTCCTAGACGAACATCTTTCTGACTCTCCAACGTCGCCACCTCACGCCAAGCGGCAAGCCAAGTCAATAACTAAGTGCAGCCAACGATGTCGGAAGTTTCACTACTAGCCCAGTCGGCCCAGCCAACGTCGGTCATGGCTAACCAGTTCAATCAATTTTTTGGCAAGCCCAAAATCTGACGACCGCGGTCCAAGCAGTTCAAATTTTTTTGCACCCCTTCAGACGGCACCGTAACCTGCTCAGGCTGCCTCTGCATCCTCTCCAGTGATGCAACCTGCAATTCCCACGGTGGTGCCCCCATAGAATCTTGTTCAAAATTTGATCCCACAGCTGCCACTTCAGTAAGAGCTACAAGTGCCTCCTCGAAGTCTGAAGAGGAAGCCGACTCATCAGAGCCGCCCTAGGGCCCAACCGGCCAGTGACAATCTCCAAGCTCGCGATCAGGGCATGATTCAACCCCTGGTCGCCACTCTCTTCTGTGCTCTGAGGCCTACACCATCTGAGATCTCAATATCAAAAGGTGGTTCTAGGTGCTCAGCCAGCAACTGAATAAGAAGATAGAAAATACTCTTAACAATAATAATTTCTCGGTGCTGCCTTACGAGGGGTTCAACAGCAAGCCACCCTTCATCCCAAAAATCATGTAGGAGCTGCTCCTCCTGTACTTTAAATTACTTCAGCTGGAGGTCTACGATGGGACCACTGACCTCTTGATCCCACTTTCTCTATCTGTTGCTGCTCGATTTGGTTAAGGTCGAAGAAAGGTGACTGAGCCTCGTGCAGGGATGATGGCACTAGAGTGATCTGCAAAATAAGTTCAAACTAGAGGTTGTGGCTCCGATGAGGATTCTTCAACACTCAAAATAGATTCAGAGAATAATGAAACAGTGATGAGTTCTCTGAGAAGGATTAATTGGCTGTCGAACAACTGATTGTACATCTGTGAGATCGTGTGATCCTAAGATTACAAAATCATTGGATATGCCATTGTGGATGAGATAATTCAGCCTTTAATCGCTCTCGTAAAATTAAGAGAGTCGATTATGCCTGAGTTGTCCACTCAGGTTGGACAATCGTCGCACACATCGAAGAAATAAATCGACTCGAGGCATATTTATTTCTTAAGTGGCCTTCTCCACTTCTCCTCCCTCACCGTCTAAGGCTGAAAAGGAGGCGAAAGATCGCAACACTGGGCTTGATCCCAGTCAAGACACATATTGCGACAAAGCCGCAAATATGCCGCCATGAGTTTGGCACAATCGTGCATGGTGATATCTTGAAGAATCGGAGGAGCGCCACAAAGAAGGGGTGGAAAGAAAGTCACAATCCTGCTCGAAAATACTCTTCGCAAAGGCCCATCCATCCTGGAGGTGGTTGGCAGACTCAGTCGTCCGAACTTGAAACTTTTAGCTAGAATGCTGGAGGGATCTGATACTATCCATGAAGCACTACAATGTCCCTCTCAAATAGCTTGGATTGAAATCCTAGTGGCGCGAAGTCAGAATCTCTAAAAGCCATTTCTTTGCCTGAGAAGAAAAACACAAAGGAAGAATTCAAGGTGGTATCCGTTCTAGGGACCTGCTGAATGTCAAAGCTCAAAAAGATCGAAGTTAAGTCCTTTACCTTTTAGAGGTATCTTTTCATGTTCTCTTCTCGGGCCTCATAGCCGCCCTTGATATAGCCGACCACTACTAGGAGGAGGGGACTTATGTTGAGGTATTGAAAATCTTGAGCCTCGAGGAGCCCCTCGCTATTCAATAAATTGATGAAGAGCCCTGCTGGATTGACCCTCTACTCAAGTATTTGAGGTCGGACGAGTTATCGTCTGATCGCAGTAAGCTCAGAAAGTAAGAAAGCAAGCTGTCCGTTATGTTCTTTATGACGACAAGCTATACAGGCGATCTTTCTCCCTATCGTTATTGAAATGTTTGTATTTGTTCGAGGCAGATTTGTACTATAGGAGGTCCATGAAGGCATCTGTGGGAGCCATTTGGGGGGTAAGTCCCTCTCCTACAAGATTCTCCGTCAGGGATACTACTAGCCAACTATGCAGCAAGATGCGGGTGAGTTTGTCAGAAATATGATCGCTGCCAAAGAATTTTCAATATCCAGCATCTGCCGGCATAATCCTTGACTCCTATCAGCACCCTTGGCTATTCGCCCAATGGGGGATGGATATACTTGGCCCCTTTTTCTTACGTCGGATCAACGCAAGTTCCTCCTGGTGGCCATTGACTACTTTATAAAGTGGATTGAAGTCGAGTTTCTGGCCCGTATAACAGAAGTCAAAGTGAAAGATTTCATCTGGAGATCTATTATCTACTGCGATGGTCTTCCCAAAAAATTGATCACAGATAATGACAGACAATTCAGTGGTATCTGATTTCATGAGTTCTGCAGAGAATATCAGATTGAATATCATTTTACTTCGATAGGCCACCCACAGGCAAATAGAGAGGGAGAGGTGACCAACCGAACCATCCTGCAAGGCTTAAAGGCCAGGATCGGCCGAACTAGGGGGTCATGGGTCGACGAGCTTTATCATGTATTATGGGCCTATCGGACTACCTAGACGCTCCCAATTGGTGAGACTTCTTTTAACTTGGCATTCGGGATTGAGGCGGTCATCCCTATAGAGTCGGACTTCTTTCCCTTAGAGTCGAGGAATATAATGAATATACCAACTCAGTATGGCTACAGACTAACCTCAACTTAATTGAAGAGAGCAGAGAGTGCACCACCGTGAGAATGGCTGCCTACCATCAGAGAGTGGCCAAGTATTACAACTTTGGGTTAAACTGAAGGAATTCCAAGCTGGCGATCTGGTGTTGCAATGGGCCGAGATCTGGTAGCCCACTGAGTAGGAGAAGTTGTCATCTAACTGGGAAAGCCCTTATTGGATAGATGAAGTAGGACATCCTAGAACTTACAGGCTCAAATAGCTTGACAGGATGCCAATATTCAGGCCATGGAACTCAGCTAACCTCTGTATGTATTATCAATAATGTTGTATCATCTTTTATATGAATGAATCTTCAGGTTCTCCAATTTATGCCGGCACAAAGGAATCTCTTTCTAGTTAACTTCGCAAGTTTCTTAGCCATGACTATGGTTGACTCGTGAAAGATAATCTGAGAGACCTCTATAACTTAGAGGCGGGGCTAACTTACAAGATCCCTGCAAAGCCTAAGTCGCACGAGAAGCGAAGGGAGACCCTAAGGAACCTCTGGAGGGCTAACTAATCAGACCTCAGAACACCATCGAGAAGAGCACAAGATGCTGCAGGTATATGCTGCTTCTCGTACGAAGACAAGAAGAGCACAAGATGCTGTAGGCACAAGATGCCACGGGCAAACGATGCCTCGTGTGAGGGCTAACTAATTAGACCCTCAGAACGCCATCGAGAAGAGCATAAGATGCCATAGGTATAAGATACTGTAGGCACATGCTGGCTCTTGCGTGAAGACGAGAAGAGCACAAGATGCTGTAGGCACAAGATGCCACGGGCACACGATGCCTCTCGTGAGGGCTAGCTAATTAGATCCTCAGAATGCCACCGAGGAGAGCATAAGATGCCATAGGCACAAGATGCTGCAGGCACATGATGCCTCTCATAAAAGCTAACTAATCAGATCCTCAAAATACCATCGAGAAGAGCACAAGATGCCGTAGGCACAAGATGCCGCAGGCACACGATATCTCTCATGAGGGCTAACTAATCAGACTCTCAGAATGCTATCCAAGAGAGCACAAAATGTCATAAGCACAAGATGCCGCAGGCACATGCTGCCTTTTGCGTGAAGATGAGAAGAGCATAAGATGCCGTAGGCACACGATACCTCTCATGAGGGCTAACTAGTCTAATCCTCAGAATACCGTCGAGGAGAGCACAAGATATCGTAGGTACATGATGCAGTGGGCATACGAAGCCTCTTGTAAGGGCTAACTAATCAGACCCCAAAACATTATCGAGGAGAGCACAAGATGCCATAGGCATAAGATACCGCAAGCACATGCTGCCTCTCATATGAAGATGAGAAGAGCACAAGATACCGTGGGTACAAGATGCCACAGGCACACACTGCTTCTTGGATCAAGATGAGCTGAGCCTGCCACTCATAAGACGAGCCGAGCACAAACTGCATCTCATGACCCATGTCGAATACAAATAGCTGCTCGCACAAGGAGCTAGGTGCTAATCACCTCTTGAGCAGAGCGATCTCAGCCCTTTTCAACTATGTTTGATCAGCCCCAATACATGATGGCTCATAGGTGGGTTCAAGATGCTTCCTAGTCAGAACTCCTAGATTGGAGTGAGTCTAACTAAATTCTCAAGATCGAAGCTGCATGCGACTAAAGGAATCTTAAGCTCCTCAAGTCGGAGCTAGCCTTCGTATGCTAAGCCAGAAACATATATACAGATGAAACACAAGCGTGATTGAAATAATATAATTTTTCATTAATTAAAATATTTACAAAAGGTGAGTGCCTCGAGCACTGCTTTACAAAAGAAAAAAAAGAAACTTCTTTTACAAGAAAAAGGATGGCATTATCAGCGCCACATTACACAAAAGAGAAAATCATGCCAGTCCGGAAGATCATGTCGATCCAAAAGATCATGCCGATCTGAAAGATCCCTGCCAGTCGGCAAATCCAGTCCAAAGCTCTCGTCATCGTAAGTGATAACAACGATCGAGTGGTGGATACTCTCCTCGATCTCCAGGTCAAGGATGAGGAAGCTCAGTCCTTATCTGACAAGGAAGCCTCCTTATCGCTGTTGCTGGGCTGAAAGGAGTGGAGCTCTAAATACGGCATTATCCGCAGTAGGTGGGCCTTGCAATTCTCGAAACCATCGATGAATCTGCAAGTGCAATGTCGATGATCTCTCTCCTAAACTCCATAGAATCTCGATACTCCTGAATGTAGCAGGCCAAAATCTTCGAAGGAATCTACTCGAACTAGGGGTGCGATGACCCTGAGCCTTGGCGGGATTGTGAGGTGGAAGGTACCCAACGAGAGGAAGACGGACAGTGCTCCTAACTCTTGTCTTTATCCAGGCCTCTCGTATAAAGGCCCACCTCTCCTTACCCTGGCTTTCACCAACGACAAGGGAGGATACAAAGGAGACTGCGGGGGCGATGCAGTCACGACAGGAGAGAGAAGTTTTTGTGAAGGAAGAATATGGGAGATTTAAGTTTCTCTACCCATTGGCCTCTATTTATAGATGCTACCGCCTGCATCAATCGCCAATCGATGGTCGAAAAGAGCGTGGTTGTCCATCAAGTTATTAATGATGTACTTTCTTGTTATTAGAAGTAAATCCTGGTGACACTTCACGAACTAGGGCATGGCCACATGGCATGTCTTTACACATCTTGTGCTCTCTCCCAAACTAAGCCTTATCAGGAAAGACAACGACTGTCATTCTTCATGATCCTCCACATTAAAAGAACAAAATGAAGTTACCGCTCGACTAATCATCTCGGAGCGATATTATTGACCCATTGCTTTGAGGCAGCATTAACCAATGATCGCCTCGGATCGGCATGCATAAGTAAAATGACAAGGTCTGATTAAGATATTTTATTTATTTCTCTTAAGTTTTACAATGACCATAAAGGGTCCTACTACCAAAAAAAAGAGAGGGCTACAAGGTAGCGCCTGGAGTTGAGGCACCTGATGCGGAGACATCCACTACGGTGGGATCTCAGATTTCATCTAAGAAGTCCAGATCCAATTTTGGATGCTTGACGGCAACTCTATTCCGGATTGATTACTTCCCAGCATCATAGGCATTAGCGGAATATTCGACATTCTCATCGTCATACTCCTTTGAGGTCCAAAAATCTTCAACAGCCTTGGAAGCAGCCTCCGCTATCTTCTTCTCCACTACCTCTAGTTGGACCTCAAGCTCCTTTATTCTCCCAGCAACCGAAGTTATCCTCGACAGCTCTCCTTAATGCAGCTTTAGCATCTTCGGCTCTCCTATTGGCGGTGTCGACTCTTATGGAGGCCTCTCTAGCTTCCCTTTGAGCCTTCTCCTTTGCATCTTTGAGCATCCCAACCTTGAGCTCAAATTTTTTTCTCCTTCGTGAGCTCATGGGAACTCTCTATGTACCCATTCAAATAATAGATGAGCTGGTAAAAGAAAAATTGACCCTGATGAATAAACAATTAACATATATACAAAATAAATGAAATTGCAGGAAGTTCAGCATATCCAGATGAGGCAGTTCACAACTACTTTTCTCATTTCCTTCTGAGGGATGTTTAGCAGTTCATTTGCATAAGTAGGAAAGAATATCCTAGAGAGCAATTCACTCGCCAACCTGGGGTCCCTCAAGGCTAAAGCGTCGAACCTTAGGGTGGCCGGTGCAGCTCCAGATGCACTGGCCACCTCAGCTGTCGCCCCACCTGAGGAGAGGCCAACAAAGGGGGATACTGGTTGAGCCGGTGAACCTGGAGGAGTGGACAAGCTTAGAATTACCTCCTCCAAACCTTGGTCTGCTTAGCCCTCTCGATTGTCCACGGTAGCCGAAGCAACAAGCGAGCCACCATGCACCCGCACGATATCAAAATTGCCAGCACGAGGAGGCCCAGATTCTTCTGACTCTAGAGTCAGCCGCATGGGACCCTGACTTTGTCACGAATACTCTATCCGCCCATAGGCTTGGCTACCCATTTTTGTAGGACCTTCTTTTTCGATGGACTCGGGCTTTTTCTAGCAACCACTTCTGCAATTGAGATGATCAGATTATCAGGAGAAGAATGATGAAGATTAAAAGAATTCAAGATCTAAGCAACCGACCCACATACATTGGAGAGTGGCCTGGCTGATGCCGACATTGAATAGTATCTGGGTCGACAGCAGCTCCTTCAAATCTGAGACATTGAAGCCACATAGAATTGCTAAATCTTGCTCCAAGTAATTTGTCATCGGGGGTTCCTTTAGCGCGGCCTCTTGTGGTTTGCCTCAGGCGATAAAATCCCAATCTCCGTCTAACATCTGAGAGATGAAGATGAATCATGGTTCCAATCGTGGACAGTAGAAGGCATGTCCAAAAATATTAAACGGAAGCTATTCTTCTTCGAGGCATCACGTACCACCACCTATGCGAGTTCGGGTACTGTCTGAGGCTGAAAAAGAGGTAGAAGAATGCAACACTGGGCTCGATCCCAGCCAAGACACATATTATGATGAAACCATAAATATGCCGCTATGAGTTCGACATAATCATGCATGGTGATATCTCGAAGAACTGGAGGGTGCCACAAAGAAAGGATGGAAAGAAAGTCGCAACCCTGCTTGGAAACACTCCTTGTAAAGGCCCATCCATCTTGGAGGTGGTTGGCAGACTCGATCGTCCGGATTCGGAACTTCTAGTTGGAACGCTAGAGGGATATGGTACTATCCATGAAGTACTACAATATTCCTCTCAGATAGCTCAGATCAAAATCCTAATGGCGCAAAGTTAGAATCTTTAAAGGTCATTTCTTTGCCTGGAAGAAAACACAAAAGATGGTAGAAGAAAGAAGAGGTCCCTACGCCAAAAGAGAAGAAGAAGATGTTGGAATTTGAGATTTTGGTGCATGCATGTGTTTCAAAAAATTTATTTCTAAACACCACAGCGAAAAATAAGATTAAAATACTTTTAGTCTTAATTATGCATGCATGAAAATATAAAATCACATGAATCTATTTCATATACTGAAATTGATATATGCTGAAATTCAGATTGTAATCAAATCACATATCTGTTTCGCAATCCTTTTCTTCGAATCTAGATCTGAAAGAGAAGAGGTTCTCTCTTAGCCACATAAATATCCGACCTCTACGAGTATCCACTTGAGATCAGCCTGAAACAGTCCTCTTGATAAGTAGCATATTTTTATATTTATTTTAGATATTTTTGTTAATTATGATGCTAATATCTTCTTAAAAAATCTAATTTCATAAGTAAATTAGATTTTCTTACAAAAATATATAATTTTTTAAAAATATAAATTAGAGAATATTTATGAAAAATAAATATTGATTTAATTTAGCAATTTAAATCCAAATAATAAAAAAATTTTGAAAATTTAATGTATATTTTTTAAATTTTCAGACAAAATTGAAGTAAAATAAAATCAAATATCCTTAAAAATAAAATTTATAGGCTTCGATGCACGGTGGACCGGCTACTCGGTCCATAGATTTAGGGGTGCAGTCCATGAAAATAGTTTCACGATCTATGGCGCGGCTCACAAGAGGACAAAAGGTTTTTTACATGATCCGATAGTTGATATCAATTTTGAGGGAGATCGGACGGTCCACATTCATTATCGATTGAAAAGAAAGATTTCTGGACGTGATCGGACAGTCGAAACTTGATCCATCGCTCGATCCGATGGCTGATACTATTTTCGACTTGGAATAGGAAATCCAAGGTGCTGATCAACAGCCCAGATTTCATGTGAGGCACGATCCAACGGCTGTCATCATTTTTGACCCTGATAAGGACTTAAATGTTGATTTTTGATCAGATCTAGATGGTTCAAATGCAATCTGACGGTCAGAAAATTCATATAGGTATACTACAAATTCTAAGGATTTTGGGACTCCTTTTGCTATCAGAAAAAGTAAAAATTACCTATAAATAGAGAGTCCAGGAATAAGTAAGGAGAGAAGAAAAATTAGTAAAATCATAAGAAAAAATTAGAAAAAAAATTAGATAGGTTTAGGGACCAAGGAGAAGGAGAAGAAGAAGAGAAGCTGATTCGCTCTACGGAGTATGAAGAAAGAAGGAGAGATCATCAACCATCTTTTCGATGAGGCTGTACTGATCAACTTCAGATCTTTGCTATAATTTATTTATTTATTATTTTTTTAAATTTTTATACTTAAATTTAATTTAATTAATAAAATTTATTTTTTATTCTTTAATTTTATCTTTATTTTATTGCAAGTAGATGCTAGAATCTAGTTAGTAGATCTTAGTACTAATTTATTTTATGTACTTTAATTTTTATTATAAGTAGAAGTTAGGATCTAAATAGTAGATCTTAGTACCT
>KE504872.1:164395-182038 GCA_000441515.1 Elaeis oleifera
ATATATATATATATATATATATATATATATTAATTTGGAGAGGATATTCATGCAATATATTAGGAGGTATTCATCTAAAAATATAAGAATCTTATATATATATATATATTAATTTGTGTATCCATTGGAATGCAAATTTTGATGTTTAGGTGAAAAAAATCAAATATAAATTGCTTGCATCGTCGGTAGCCGCTAAGGCTGCAAACGGATTAGGTTGACCCACGACCTGATCCTATCTGACTTGCATAGACTCGATCCAAACCATTTTGAAGGATCTATGGATCCGGGTTGGGTTCTAAAATTGGACCCATCCTATTTTTCAGATCGGATCTGAATCACCCGATCCATGAAGTCTTTTGGGTTGATTTGAGTCTGAAGATAAATGATCGAATCTAACTCGATCTGATCCGAACACATCTCTTATTTTCTTTATTCCTATATTACATGAATCTTAATTTGGATCGAGCCTACTTTAATATTTGTTATTCTTGAAAAGATATTCTATTGATTTTAGGTCCTTATCTTTTAAAATTTGTTAAAATATTTTGAATTTGGGTTAATCAAATCAAGAGCAATAGTAAGGAAAATGTGATTAGACTTTTTGGATTTTTGAATGAAGAGCATGGGATATAAGAGCTCTAATAATCTCATATGTCCAAATTAAAATTTATAGTACAAATAAAGTTTGTTTATAGATCTTCTGCTTATTGATCTTGTTATTTATAACTTATATCCGATTTAGGTCAAATCCGAACTTGAATTGGATCCGTATTTCATGGATTGGGATTGGGTTAATATGGATCTGATTCGATTCAAATGATTTATTGAGTCAAAAAATTTGATCATAAATTCGATCCGGTCTAACTTAATTTTTATTAATTAAATTTATATTTAATATTTAAATTTGATAAAAAATTAATTAGATCGGGATCACTCGTTATGCGATCCGATCCAACCCATTTGCGTCCCTGGCAGCTGAGAGTAAAACCACCCGAGCCACTGATTTGATAGGTTCCTCTCTCTCTGTAGCTGGAAGTCTGGAAGGCGAACGCCGAATGGAGATTGCTTTCGCCGTCCCCAACGCCACCACCAGCCCAGCGGCGCCGTCACCTGCCCCACCGGAACCCTGACGCCGTTAACCGACCTCGCCTCCGCCCTCAACCACGCCGCCAAGCTCCTCTCCACCTCCTCCTCATCTTCCTCCGCCGCTGCCGTCGCCTCTCTCCGGAACGCGCATCAGAAGATCGGCTCCTTCCTTGCCGATCTCGATTCCCGGCTGCCCACTGGCGGCGAGGACGAGCCGATGTCCGATCGGTGGGAGGGGAGGACGAAGGGGACGGTGGCGGAGGGTCGCGCATCATCGAGGAGGTGGAGGAAGGGATGAGGGAGTGGGTCCTCCAGAGCAAGCGGAGGAAGCGCCAGGTGTCCCCCTCGTGGTCCCTCGGGCGGGCTGCCGATCAGTGGGAGGAGCTTTCGTCCATCCATCCCATGGACAGCCGGCGATCGTCGATGGATCTCGTCTTCCAGTTCCATGCGTAAGCTATGGAGAATTGCTCTCCTGGAGGTATATATTGTGGATTTCAATCGGTTTTAGAAGTCAATATATTTAAAATCTATGCAGAACTTGATTTTGGAATCAGAGGTGGATTGAGGGAGGTTTCTTTTCTTTTCTTTTCTTTTCTTTTTTTGATGTTTAAAGGAGGCTGATAAACCAGCCACCTGGCATTTATTATGGCATGAGAAATTTAGGATCGAGGGAGGTTTCAGGATCGGTTGGTGAATGAAAAGTTTTACCCCCTAATTTGATAATTTAGAGCATGAAAAAGGGTTTGATAGAATGACGATGGATGATTGCCTCCAGTTTGATTTTTCTCTCTCCTTTTCTCCAATTTTAACTTTCTCAGAAAAGTAAAAAAAAAAGAGAGGTGGTGGGGACTTACTAAGTGATAAGTGATGAGTTTCTAGCACAAAGTTGGTATCTTGGGCAAACTGATTAAAGCTGCGTGGGTAAAGCAGTGGAAAAGCTTTTTTAATAGAATTGGCAAGGCCGTCAAGAAGAAACTAGTCTTTAGTATCATTTAGAGGGGCTTTGGAGCATTATAGATTTGGTTGTGTGATTTGAAATTTTTATAAATACCATATGAATTCTGAAGTCGGTTGCTTATATTTGATTCTTGAATTGTAGTTAGATATCGGTAGTGATTTTGATTGTAATGTTTCTAAAATCGAAAATCAAAGTAGAGTTCAGTTGAGTGGATTATGAAGTTGGTTTCTGTGATGCGGGTCTGGTTTAGGTCCATGGATGCTGAACCAACAAATGGAACTGTTGGATAGTATTGGAGGCAAGGGACAGAAAAATTGTTACTATCCCAAGAAAGATCCTAGTACCATACTTTTTTGGCCACTAGAGGTCTTTATACGATGATTCTTTTACCTGCAGAACTATAAATTTCGTTATACTTAGCTATTTTGTGTTTTCCTTTGTTTTTTTTTTTTTTTTGTTTGGAAATTTTTTCTGGTAGTCATCAATTAGAAGCTGCACGGAAATTGGGCGTGTGTGCTGTGTAGGTAAAATCCAGAGACCTGTATGTATGTTTATTACTTACACTTAGTGAGATTTCTTCATTCTTAACTCTTAAGCTGTTCGTTGAAAGTATGGGAAGGTTGCTAAAGTTTTCTTATTTTATTATACGATTTCTATGGTGGATCCACGTGTTTCTCCTTTTTGCATTTAACATAACGGCCCATCACCATTAAGTCATCTTCTTAAATCAGCATAAGAGTTCTTAATGGTGGTCATTGTATTTCTATAAATGAAGCAGTACCTCTTGAAGAATTCAGAAGTAAATTAAATTCTATAAGTATGATGGAGTTGTTTTGATTTTGAAATACTAATTATGACTGACAAGTGAAATCCAGTTCTGGCAGTTGGGTAATATTTTTGTGTTGTCTGATGGAAGGAATTTGATTCCATTGATAGATTTGCTTTAACAAGTTAAGATCACGTTTTAACTTTGTTTATCTTTATCCATATATTACAGTTAGAGAAAATCCTAGGTGGTCACAGATGGGACATGGCGAGCCTGTTCCAGTGAGAATGCCATTCTGATTATTAGCTGACAGTTTCTGTTCTGACAAGAAACATCTTATAGTTAAGTATCATTGGGTCAACTTGATCATGTTTTCAATATGTGGACCAGGCTTTGGCCTTAGAGATACAATTGTCCTTCTCGGTAGAGGCGGTGCTAGAGTGATTTCGTTACTTCTCTGACTTGTCAACCTGTCTTGCCAGGATGTTCACAGGTGCAATTTTTCTACCTTTTCTTGGTTAGTCTATCTTTTTTGATGTGGGTTATGATTGTCTGTACATACATACATGTTAAGGGAAAGGAAATATATCAAGGGAAAGAGATGGAAGGAAATAACTGGGAAAAGAAATTAATATTAAACAACATAATCTTTATTGTTCATTGAAATTCAGTCTCTTGTCGGACCCAAGTATTAAATTGCAGTATGAATGATTGCTAACCAAATTGTGACTTCTCTAAAGTAATACTTGCACTAGAGTGTTCTCTTCATTGTCAATAGGAAGTTGGTCATATATTTAGTAGAAAGGTGATCAAGACCAAAGGGATTGATATTCTGATATCCTCTATATATGCTGTGAAACTTTTGTTGTACTTTATCTGCAGTAAAATGCCATGTATTTCCTTATATTTTCGATTTTGAATCAAAGATGGGTGGCTTTTATATGAACTTGCTTTTGTTTTTCACTTTATGATGAACTTTATACCTTCCTCAAGGCTCTTGTGGCCTACACTTACTTACACTAGTGTTTCTTTCTGTCTTATATTAGAGCACCATAGGGAGAGAGATGATGTTGTTGACTTGTCCATTGATATTACAGGGATGACATAGCAGATCGTTTCAATGTGATCAATGTAGATCCCTTTTGTGAATTAATTTCCTTTATTGGAATTAATATTTTTATATTTATATGTCAGCCCATAAACTAGTTCAAGTTCAGCTACTTGAATTGGGAGAGTCATATTGAAATTAATTTTTGTGCTTTGAGTCAGGGTGCATGAATTGTGAAACTTACAGCTGTCATATTGTGTTATCCTGACTGTCTCTTTCCATTTATCTCCTTATAGAAATGTTATAGGTTTTGTGCTGCGTTGACTTTTGGCATATTAGTTAATACCCAAGCAATGAATGGGTAACTATGATGGAGATTATGACTAAAGGATGACACGATTATGGAAACTGAAACTGGATGTGGAACTGGCTGCTTGAATCTAGAAATGACAGTTTGATGCATAACCAGGTAATTTCGTGGTTATAAGAAGATTAGCATGGCTCTATTTTACTTTGTTTGAATATAAGTAATTTAGGCCAATAGCAACTTGCTTTTCATGGGTTGGTTGAAAGGAGTCTGAGATATTTATGAACTTCAGGGAAGATCTTGGAAGCGATCCAAGCATGAGAGTTTGAGCATACAACACATCATTTGCAAACATACATATACACCTTCAATTCTGTTGCTTGGAGTATCTAAATCTTTGAAATGTAATTGAAGAGCAAATGATGGGATTGATGGGGATTCCCACATGATTTGCTAAATCTTAAAACTGAACTTTAAGAGGTAAGTGGATATGACTTGGCTATAATTTATCATGCATAAATTATATGCTGGTCATATATATTATAGATCAGGTTTGACTTCAGAGATGGTGTAGAGTGTAGAGATGCTTTCTGAAGGGGATTTCTCTTTACCATCTTGAAATGCTGTGCCAGGCCTTATAAATCCAGGGGGTTTCTCTAAAAGTCTCCCTTAATAATGGGTAAGGCAAGCACACCTCACCACTTTTGAGGACTCACACATGATGATTTTTTGCTTTCAGAGATGAAATCTTTCTCTTATATATGCAAAGGGAATAGTCCGGCTAATTGGCTGGCTGATACGGTTAAGGCTCTGTGTAGTTCAGTTTTGCTTCCTTGGGGCTGATCAAATTAGCCAGAGGATTTCAGTTCAATCTTTATTCTAGATTTCTATTGTAGCTTGACCTTGAGGTAACATGCTAATCTATTTAAGAAAACTGTCTTATGGTGTGCCGTATGCTTAATCACTGCTATGGTGCAATATCTGCTGTCTTCTGATTTGACTTTCTTTGGTCTCTTTTTTCATTTTCTTTCTTTGCCAGTGAGTTTCATCTTTGTTGTGACTTTGTTTTCTGATGTAAAAGATGGTTCGTGTTCATTTGTATTATGACCTATGCTTATTGTAACTACTTTTATTATGTTTTGCAGGTGATTGCTCAATTTAAGGGACAATTCCAGGAAGATCATCTGTTCTTGAAGTTCCGTTTGAATGCGCTGACCTGTGTTAAGCAACAAATTCTTCCGAGTTACACAGAGTGCAGTTCTCAAGCTCTTCTTATACCACGAGTGGCATGTTTAAGTAACAAGTTTTCTGACTTAACACACATTAGTTCTTTATCTTTTCCTTCACCATGAGGAACAAATTGGTTTATGTGCATGCATATTTGGTCTTTTGAACTGCTTAGAGTCGTATATACCTGAGACGGAAACGTTGTTTTTCTTGGTTGCTCGACTGTTGTATAACGCATAATGTATATTTGGTGTATCGTTGACTGCTTTATGACCCAAGCCTGAGATTGCTGGTTCCAAGTCTGGAATTTGTGCTTTTCTACAACAATATTAGAAACACGATCGACCATATGTGCTACAATTCAGCGGATAACTGGCCACCTTCTGGTGGCACACCTCATGAGCTCATTAGTAGCGGTGTTGTTGCTGAACCCTGATGGATGCAGGCCGCACTTCGCAGTCGATGGATCTATAAAGAAAGCCCTCTTATCGGGATGTGTTTGGTGAGAGATTTTTTGATACTTAAATCAGTCGGAGTTTAGGGAATAGATGAAGGAGGAAGGGAAAGTAGGAGCGAAGTATTAGCTGTAGAGTCGGTCTCCCTTCTTTGGATCTTATTATTATTTTTTTATATAGAGACAGAGTTATGGGCTGTTACACTAGAATCTGATAGGCCGTTAGTGGGTATGGGGTCATGATCTAATAGGCCATTGAGATTCGCCTACAATCTGTAATTATGATTGTTAGTTGTGGGCATCAGTTGTAAGTCTGAGTTCGTAGATCAGATTTATTAGTCGTGGGTATCAGTTGTAGATCGTGCTTATATTCTGAAGGTCGTTGAGAGAATTTCAGAATTATCCATGTGATCGAATAAGCTGATCACTTGAGGTTGAGATAGAACTGAGATCCCACCATGGGTGCACTAGCGCTCGTGCAAGCTATTTTTGTCGGTTGAGTTTTGATCTTGGAATTGGTAATCGATTAAGTTGAAGATCGGGTAAAGGTTGATATTGTAGTGTCGTCTTGTTACAGATATCCGATGTTTCTCTCTCTGATATCTGAGATGGTCTTATTGAGCCTGATCATCAATGGGTGTTGGTTGTGATCCAAAAAGAGAGGTTGAGTTTGCTAGTGGGTAATCCCTGCAACAGTTGTCTTTTACTTTGAGTTTGAAATGATTTTACTGTTTCCAACAAAATGATTAGTTGGTTGTCAGTTATCGTTCCGACCACTCTCCTTGAGATATTTATTCTGTATTGTATGATGGTGGAGTATTAGCTCTAGAGTCAAGACCTTTTTATTTATTTCTTGAATTTCGGTTGATTTAAATATTAGAGGGTCTTCTATTGGATACACCCTGACAAGAAGGCTTTCTTTATAGGTCCCTCGGCCGTGGAGCACGGCCTGCATCCACCAGAGCACCTGACCCATCTCCTGATGCGGCATCATCGAGGTTTAGTGGCAACAAGTGGTATTCTCCAAGATGGTGAAAATCCCTTGTACTGTTCATGAGGTTTTCTTTTTTTTGTCATTGTGTGAATGATTCTCCAAGTAATTCTTATAGTTGGGCCAATGAGGAACTTAGCAGTTATTCATAGATGTTTCAAATTATTTGTGATGCCTTTGAAGAATGATGAAAGCTTGCATATTATTGATCCCAGCTGTTGGTGTGGTGCACCAACCGATGGAGGGATTCACCCAAGACTGGACAGATTTAGCAATGGTATCATCAGACCATGTTCATGCATCAAAATGCCGTAGCTTGCACACAGTGCAAGATGCCAGCAAACAACCTTACCTATTTAAGTCGAGTTGAATTAAAAGACCTCCCAATGATAGCGTATAAGCCATCTCTTTTAGTGACTTTATTTGTCATGCCCCAAATCCAGCATATAGATTGGATATATGGTGGCCACATACTTCTTAGGATAAGATTCTAAAAAATAGGTAGATCTGTCTTTTTATCAGTTCATCAATCCAACTTAGACAGTGACGAAAGTATATTCAATAATTTTATTCCATAAAAAAATAAATTTTTTGAAGCTAAAAAGAAATAAAATTAAAATTCAATAAAAATCTAAAATAATTTTTATTTAAAAGTAGCTAAGTAGAACAACTAAAACTCTATGCTCCTCACTGATCGGTTCCAAATCTCATAAGATCTTCTGGATTTGAAATAAAAAAAATAAAAAGAGTAAGTGAGTTTTACGGACTTAGTAAGTTTCTAATATCTCGGAAGGATCAAGCATAATAAATTTTCTTTCAAATATAGCTGTTGTGGGGGGATTTTTGTCTCACATCTATTGTGAGTCAAGAGTAACTCTGGCTTACATAGTTGGGTCCTTTTCTCCTTCTTGAGGTACCTTTTGGGCTCTAGTCCAAAGAATAAAACTGTGCAGGAGGAGTGTACGAGGGAGTGTATGCGAAGCAACCCTAAAATAGACAATCCCTCATGAAGGGCGGAGACCCCAGGCCATTCGAGCCAAGAGACCTCAGACCACAACCAACACTGGCACCCACTATGGGGCCCCAAATAAACAGAGTTCCTCTGGACTGGGGGGTTACTATTGTGGGGGTGAGGGGGGTTTGGTCCCACATCAATCGTGAGGCAAGAGTAACTATGGCTTATATGGTTCGATCCTTCTTTCTCTCTTGAGGCACCTTTTGAGCTTTAGCCCAAAAGACAAAATCACACAAGGGGAGTGTAAGCGAAGCAGCCCCAAAGCAGCCTAAAAAATGGATAATACCTCACAAAGAGTGGAGACCCCAAGTCATCCGAGTCAAGAGACCTCAAACCACAACCAATAATAGCAATGGACAATAACAGATACATATACCGACATAATTTTAATTTTAAAATATATCTGGTGCATTGCAGTAAATCACAAAATCCTCTCTTAGTCCTTGATGACTACATGTTGACCTAATGATTAATTTCGATAATTTCAAAATGTTGAATATTTATGATACTAATCATGTGTTTAAGGATGAATATAGAATTTTTCAGGCGCTCACAATGAAAAAATTATCTATGGAAGAAATCCTCCAAAGATGCCAAATTAAAGTACTTAAAAGAAAAAGTTCTCACAAGTTTGGATGGCTCATTATGAAAACATAAATTTGGAAAAAGCCAATATCATTTAGGATGCATTTGGGACAGGAAAATCAAGTTTGGAAGTGATTCAAATGAGAAAATTCAAGTTCAAACTTTTGAGTCGACTCATGTGGTAAAGGAGTCGACTCTGGCACATTTTGGCACAGGCACATAGTTTTGACATGCAGACGAGTCAACTCATTTTTTAGATGAGCCAATTCTATTTGCAGGAAAGAAAGCAATTTTTGCAGGTCTGAAAATGATCCAACTTAAAATGAAACCAAGCCGACTCATAAAAAAAATGAGTCAACTCATGACACAGGACAGACATAATGACTAGTTTTTCTGTACTTTTTCAATGGCTAATTTTATTCCTAACGACTATTTTAACCCTTTAATGGCCAAAACTCCTTCTTCAGTTACTTTCAAGTCTATTAAAAGCTAGAGAATCATTTGAAAAGGAAGCGAAGTAGATTAAAAAGAGAAAATCATCAAAACAAGTGAGAATTATTGAATATCATTGAAAAGAGAGGAAAGAGAAAAAGTTGTGCACTGATTTCATAGAGCTTTCAAAGAGTAATCTTCACCAACATCTTCTACATCCTCCCGAGCATTAAAGAAAAAAGTCAAGCATCAAAAGAGCAACTCTTTATCAATTTTTTTTAGCTAAAAAAAGTTTCATTTCTATTTTATTTGTGCTGAAATTTTGTATCTTATATTTTGGATTTTCTGCATAAGTTTTTTTGAAGGAAAAAATTTGAGATTAAGGCCCGTCCAAGTCCAAAATTGGACATTATAGGTTTTGGTTGGTGAGCCCGCAAAACCAATTGGGTTTAATTGTGATCTCGAAAGATAATTATGTAAGATTTTAATTAGTGATCCCAAAAAATTAACTGAATTTATTTGTAAGTCTGGGTAAAATAAATACGCTGTAATCAGGCTGATTATAATGAAATTTTCAAGAGACTCTTGGAGAGTGGATGTAGGTGTAGAATTGTATCGAACCATTATAAATTATTTTATATTTATGTTGTGCTTTTTCTCTCTTGCCTTGTATTCTTTCAATCTTTACTTAGCTTAATTTAATTCTTGCATGGCCTTAATTATATCTTGATTCCGCTGTTGCTTGCATTATATATATCTCAAACATACAACTTAGCCTAAATTGAAGCACATACTTGCTTAAAGTTTAATTTACCTAAAAAGTTTTGAGCAACCCAATTCACCTCCCTCTTGAGTTGCTACTTTTCTGGACAACAAGTGGTATCAGAGCTGATGCTCTAATATTAGTTTGTTGATCTAGCGGTCTTGATCTAAAAATCATAGCAATCCAAATTAAATCCTTTCATGTTGAAGGTTATTCTATAGATCGACCCCCATTTGTTAATGAATCAAATTATACCTATTGAAAAGCTAGGATGAAATTTCATACAAGCACATGATCATAATCTATGGAGAATAATCAATGGCTTACACACATCCAATGCATTGATTAAGCATGATAAGGACATGGCCCAACTAGATGCTAAGGCCATGAATATGCTCTATTGTTCATTGGGTATGAATAATTTAATATAATTTTTCTTATATTTCAGCTAAATAAATATGGGATCAATTGAAAATAATCTATTAGGAAGAAAATCAAAAAGAAGAATCAAGCTCCCAAGAAGATAAGAAAGATCTTCCTAACCTATGCCTCATGGCTCATGAGGATGAAAAGAAAAAGAAGATAAAGAAATAAAGAAAAAAAATTGATTAAGGAAGAGCATGGCAAAGAAAAGAAGATGAAAAAGAAGAGCAAAAAGTAGATAAATCATGCTTGATGGATAAAGAGGAGGAAGGTATTGTAAATCTTTACCTTATGGCTCATGACGATGAGGTAAATATTGAAAGTTTTTCTGAATTTACTTTTGAAAATTATTTGAAGTCTTTAATGACTTAATAGATGAATTTAAAAAATTGAGGCTGAAAAATAAGAATTAAAAATTAATATATTTTGGCTGAAGAAAAGAATAAAATATTAATTGAAAAAAATAATCTTATGAAAGAGAAGAAAGTATTAGTTGAAGAAAAAGAGGCCCTTTCAAAACGTAAAAAATATTTGATTGCAAAGAATGAGAAATTTAGGAAAGAAATTGAATCATTAAAGCCTATGCTTGAAAAGTTTACCGTTGGATCACAAAAGCTTCAATCAATTTTGAACAATCAAAAGGTAATTTTTGATAAAGCTAGAATGGATTTCAATCCATCAAGAAATAAAATTTATCAAAAATATATTTGCTAGAGCTTCATCTGAAAATCATCACATTACTTGTTTTAAATGTACAAAGTAGGCCAACAAAATTTCTGAATGTAGTTTTAAAAGAATTTGTCATACCTTGTTTAAACAAATTTGGGTTTCTAAAGGAACCATGTGCTCTAACTCAAATGGACCCAAGATAACTTGGGTATCAAAAATTAAGAAGTGATTTTATAGGTATGCAAAGCATCCAAGGGCATGTAAAGAGTTAATTCTTGAAAATGGATGCTTAGGACCTAAAATGGATGGATGATGATATTTGGTAAAGGCTAAACTTATTTTCACATCACACCATCTTGATTGCTATAATTATTTAGTTTAAACGTTTGATTTTGATGATTTATAATGATCATACTCTATGATTTGAATGATTCGATCATTAATTGATTTGCAATAATCTTGCTCTATTGCTTGAATGTGTTGATCATCATGCTCTTTTATTCTATATATTGCATTAAGCCTTGTGAGCATAAATCTTAATTTAAATTCAACAAGTTATCTTAATCCCCCATATCATATCATCTTGAGAGACTTAAATTTAAAAAAAAGCTTAATTGGATAACAAATTACTTATGTACTGATATCACAAATCCAACTTTGACATCCTCATAAAACATGTAATCATTGAAATATCTCAAAAATTGCATGATCTAAAAATCTCAAGATAAGTCATCTATTCATAAAAGATCATCATATACTTGAAGTTGTTTTGCATAATTGCATTTTAGTTTGACCCTAAGGACTTAAAAATTCTCTAGTTAAACCTAAACCTTAGAGCCTTCATCTAGATTCTCCAAATTATTTTGATTTGATTGATTATCATACGTATAATTGATTAATTATTTTGATCCCCAAATTGATTTGAATATTTTTTTGATCATTGATTTGATTTTCCATTGATCCATATTTAATTTGAGCTAATTTTTTTGGATCTAAATTTTTGAACTATTTTCTGCTTGGAGGAGTCGACTCTTAAACATGGAGAGTCGACTCGCAGTTTCAAGAAGAAAATAATTCTGTGAGAAGCCGACTTCCAGTTTCATTGGAGTCGACCCTCTTCAGGAGCGGACTCTTGATTTAGTAGGAGTCGACTCCTGTGTCTGAGATAAATTTCTTAATTGATATATCCTAAGATTTGTTCATTTTTCTCATTCTTTCGAGCCGAAATTCTTTTCAAACTCCTTCCTTTCAAAATTGAACCTTTCATTTTCATTTCATCCTATTCTTTGATTTTGTTCTCCAGTAGCACTTACTTCAGCAAGTGAGGATGTTTGTGACCAAGATCAGTCATCTATATATATTAGACCATTCTTACCTTCTTAGCCTGGACCTTCATCCTAGATCATCCTGACCCACTCTCTTAGTATGGTAGGACTTCTTTCTTAAAGCTATAGTATTCCTAACAATCTTCTTTTTGATAGATATAGATTGCATATATTTTGGATGTATTGTCTATTATTATTATTTTAATCACCCTTTGGTAATGAATGAAAATTTGATTTTTTATAGAAATTCAATATATTTGATGTTATGTGTATAATTTCTATACTTATTATTTGATTGAAAATATGCTCTATTTGTAAAACTAAGGGGAGAAATTATTGTTAATTGAATAATTGCTTTATTTGCAAAATAAAGGGAAGATATGAATAATTAATTAAATTGAATGAATATACATGTTTTGAAAGAAAAAGGGAAGAAGTAAGAGAAATAAATTTTTGGCATTGATTATAAAAAATAGGAGGAGAAATAATTTTTGGACTTAATGAGAGAAATCACTTTGCTTGTTATGATTGAGTCATATAAATTTATTTGAGCATTCATGTGGTTTTGATCATTTGCTTTATTTTGAACAACTATTCATACTTCACATATTTTGATCATATCATCATTGTTTTTGATAATTAAATGGTATCAAGAAAGTTTTTTTTTTGAGCAAATTTGTTGATGTACATTTATACTTTGCTCTGATTGATTATTTTAAAAAAAAGAATCTAAAAATACTCTTCTTGAACCTTTTAATATTGATATCAAGCAAAATATTGTAAAGAAGCTGTCATTTATCTTTAAAGCTAAATATTTAAAAAGATTTCAATTTTATTCAATTGGTATCAGATAGTTTACTATTTACCTTATATTTTACTGATTTATCTTTGGATAAAAAGAGAAAATATTTTATCTCAAATCTAATTTTGCATAGCTAATATAATATTATTTGAGACAAATTCAAAAATTTTATACTTTTTTTGAATTTAATTACATGATATTTCTTTAAAAAAAGAAGATATATATTTAAATAAAAATCTCTCTATAATTTATCTTATATGATCTATTAATATCAATTCAAAATGATTTATTAAAATGATTTGATCTGAATTTAATCGATGCATCTTTTTGATCAAAAGCTAAATTGATTGGTATCATAGTCTTTTATAATTGATATCCGACAACTTATTATTGTCTTAAACTCTATTATTTCATTTTTGGCAAAAGAAATGAATATTTATCTCAAATATATTTATATTGATATATTCTTCATATAATATTATTTGAGATAAATTCAAAATTTCATATCTTTTTTTGAACTCAAATGGATTGATAACTCTTAAAGAAAAAAAATAATTTTTATAAATTTAAATATATTTTATGCTTTGCTATGAATCATCTATTCAAATCCATAGTTCTTAAATCTCTATCATTATTGGATTTTTAAAATTAAAATAATTTTGTAACTAAATTTGAGAATTTATTTGATGCAAAAATGGAGAGATGTATTTTAAATCTACACTATTCAAGAGAGAAAACGTGCTTTTGAATCTATATTATTCAAAAATAAAGAAAGAAATTTGATTTGAATTTACTACAATCTTTCAAAAAGGAGGAGAAGTAACAAAAAAAAGGGAGAAGATTTTTTAAAATCTGAATTTAAAAGTTAAACTCAAGTTAAATTTGGAAGGAGAAGAACTCAAATCAAATTTTAAAAATTGGATGTGTATTTATTTGAATTTGAATTGATTTTGCTGTCTCTTTTTAATTCTTTTCCTTGAGCTTTTTGATGCTGTCAAAAAGGAGAAGAAGAGATGTTGAGTATATGCTTGAAATGCTTGAGCTGTTCACTTGATTCATTATGCTTGAGACGATACTCATTTGCTTGCTTAAGATAATCATATGAAATAAGTATACTGAATATAATTATGGATATATGCATTCTTAAAATGCTCATTTGTTGATCACATGCTTGAAATGTTGAGTATATGCTTGAAATGCTTGACTTGATCACTTGATTTATTATTCTTGAGATGATACTCATTTGCTTGCTTAAGATAATCATATGAATAAATATGCTGAATATAATTATAGATATATGCATTCTTGAAATGCTCATTTGTTGATTACATGCTTGAATTATTTATTTGTTTTGCTTGAGATAATCATTTTAATCTGAATTTAAAATGAGTTGAAACTTTCTTCAAGTATATTTTACAAGTGTATATGATTACAAATACTTATTATTCATTTCATGATGATCATGATAAATTAATTGAAATATATTTTATGTTCTTATTGCGTATATACTCAAAATTTTGTCATCATCAAAAACAGAGAGATTGTTGATCCAATGGTTGATTTTGATGATTTTAAAATATTGAATATTTATGATGCTAATTATATGTTTAAGGATGAATGTAGGATTTTTTAAGTGCTCACAATGAAGAAATTATCCATGAAAGAAATCCTCCAAAGATGCTAAGTCAAAGTACTTAAAAGAATAAGTTCTTACAAGTTTGGATGGCTCGTTATGAAAAAAATATAGTTGGAAGAAGTCAATATCATTTAGGATGCATTTGGAAAAAGAAGATCAAGTTTGGAAGTGATTCAAATGAGAAAATCCAAGTGCAGACCTTTGAGTCGACTCATATGGTAAAGGAGTCGACTCTGGCATATTTTGGCATAGGTATATAGTTTTGGCACGCATACGAGTCGACTCATTTTTGAGATGAGTTGACTTCATTCGTAGGATAGAAAGTAATTTCTATAGACTTGAGAATGAGCTGACTTAAAATGAAATCAAGCCGACTCAAAATGAAATCAAGGACTCATAAGAAAACGAGTCGACTCATGACACAAGACAGACATAGTGGTTAGTTTTTCTCCACTTATCCAATGATTAGTTTTATTTTAACGGCTATTTTAGTCCTTTCAACGGCCAAAACTCCTTCTTCAACTACTTTCAGGCCTATTAAAAGGTAGAAAATTATTTGGAAAGGAAGATAAGTAGATAAAGAAAAAATCATCAAAACAAATGATGATTATTAAATATTATTGAAAGAGAGAAAGGGAGGGAGTTGTGCACCGATTTCTTAGAGCTTTCAAAGAGTAATCTTCACCAACATCTTTCACATCCTCCCAAGCATCTAAGAAGAGAAGTCAAATATCAAAAGAGTAACTCTTCATCGATTTTTTTCGAGCTAAAAAGAGTTTTTATTTTTTATTTTATTTGTGCTAAAATTTCTATACCTTATATTTTTGGATTTTCTTTACAAGTTTTTTTGGGAGAAAGAAATTTGGGGTTAAGGCCCGTCCAAGTCCAGAATTAGACATTGTAGATTTTGGTTGGTGAATCTACAAAATCAATTGAATTTAATTATTATCTCAAAAAATAATTGTATAAAATTTTGGTTGGTAATCCAAAAAAATCAACTGAATTTATTTGTGAGTCCGGATAAAACAAACACGCTGGAATCAAGTTAATTATAGTAAAATTTCCAAGAGACTCTTGGGTAGTGGATATAGACGTGGGATTGTACCGAATTACTATAAATTATTTTATATTTATGTTGTGCCTTTAATTTCTCTCTTGCCTTGTATGCTTTCAATCTTTATTTAGCTTAATTTAATTCTTGCATAGCCTTAATTATATGTTGATTCTACTGTTGCTTGCATTATATACATCTCAAATACACAACTTAGCCTAAATTGAAGCACATACTTACTTAAGTTTAATTTAGCTAAAAAGTTTTGAGCAATCCAATTCATCCCTCCTTAGGTTGCTACTTTCTAGGCAATACTACGGCCATGATCAGTCCCATGATAAGGTCCAAAAAAAACTAGCCTCTGAATATAAATATCTGATCTATCGATGTGTACCAGAGATCAGTCCCACTGGCTAGGTCTAGAAGAAACTAGTTTTGATTCATACAGCCATGATTAGCCCAAGACAGGATAAAGAGATTAATCCAAAAATAAATATGCAAACACATCAATGTATGCCAACAATCAGCTCCGATTGGCTATGCCCAGAAGGATTAACTCTGCTAGCGATCAATGTCGACTGACTGGATCCAGAAGAAACTAGTTTCTGATGTATGGCCAACAATCAATCTGGTTGGCTAGATCTAGATCATTGTCTAACTAGAGAGTTTTCTCATAATTTTATCACAACCAAATAATCATATCTATTTCATAATAATGTCAAATCAATTTTTCTTATAACCAACATACTCATTTATATATCATAGAATTTCATATTTATTTTGAAAATAATAATGTTTTTGCCTTCAAAAATTCATGCAATATAGAGGAACTATCATATTTAAAATTTGCAACATGTTAAGATAACACTATGCTTGATCCAAATTTTTGGATTTCATAAAATATATGCTTCCCAAACTTTCAATTTTTCTAAATACCTTAATTTTATACAAATCTATATTGGAGAATACTAAAAATAGGTTAAGCAAAATCCCAGAGATAAATGAAACTTACCGACAATTGAATTCAAAGGTGGCACACAACTCGATCTTTAGATCTGATGCTCTGAAGGCTCTGATCAAATAAATTAACAAGGCTGTTAGCCTTTAACTGAGGAAAAAATTGAGTGAAAGAGGAAAGGATCAAGGACTAGCCTAGTCTAGGTCAAGATTTAGGTCGATATGAACTCAGTAGAATTGAGATTGATTCACAAGATGGATTCAAGGGGTTGAATCCATCTCCCTGTCTATCTCTCTCTTCTCTTTTCTTTCATTCTCTCTCTTCTCTTCTTTTCATTCTAGCCAAAATAGAGCACTCCTTTGGCTCTTGAAATTGAGGAAGGGAGAGACTGCGGCATGATTGGGATAGCTAGAGGGGAGGAGGCATGGTGGCACAGCTGGCGGCGGCTAGAGATGGTGGTCCAGTCGTGCATAGAGGAGGAAGCGAAAATTTAGTGCAGGGGCAAAATGGTAATTTTAAAACTTTTCAAAATTATTATTTTACAGCGAAATTATTAATTAATCTCATTAATTAATATTAATTAACCCTACATTAGGATCTAAATATGATACAACAGCATGCATTTAAATTTGAAATTCAAATTTCAAACAGTAAACATTTTACAGTACTGTGTTCAGAACACATCACCTTTTGCGGGTAGTCGATCACCGTAATTTGATCACCGTCGGAAGGCTCTGATCCTCATGTCGCAGTCACACAAATGTCTGGCCTCTGCAGATCGTCCACACGAAGCTCCCGTCTGATCAGCTCCTCACGAATGCTAGTTCATGATTTCGTCCTTTTGATGGCAGATCTTGATCGAACTCCTTCGATCGATGTGTGCCGACTTCTCGGATGCTCTGGATCATCTGCACGATTGCTTAAGAGGCTGATGGATCTCTCTCTAAAATTTGGTGGACTCACGACACTCGTGGCACAACAATCTCACTTCCCGAACCCTAGGTAGAAACCCTAGGTTACACACCAAAACCATGCGCACAATTTTCTTCTTTCTTCTTTTTCTCTCAGAAGGTTTTGGACCTTCACCTTGCGCAGAAGCTTTCCTCACGCCCAAAATTCTCTCTCCAAAAATTTCTACGCACGTCCC